>CM037073.1:6064838-6116795 GCA_020882685.1 Aphelinus atriplicis
CCACGCGCGCGCACCCACGCGAGCGCCCCTCGAGACACACATACACACACACACACACCCGCACGCGGACGCGGGAGACGCACCCACGCCAAGACCCGTCGTCTCTGCCCCCGTCCTCCGCGGCTGGCCCCGTTTTTCACTGTAAACATTGGAACGGGAGGCCGATTTGCCACAAAGGCGCTGCTCCGCGCGTTGCGCCCGACTTTGCGCGCTGTTTGTTGTGGCTCGCGCGCGCCCTCCTCCTCCTCGCCCTCCTCCCCTCTCAGACACCACACACATCACAGCTGGCTAGCTCCCTTTTTTCCCTCTCATTATGCTCCATCTCTTGAGGCTGGCCAGCTGATGACTATTGTCAAGATGTGTGTTTACAATTGTCCTCCCAGGGGACTGGGTCACTTTTCTCATCCATGCTGGCCTCACTCTCGTGCCAGGGCTCGCGCCCGTCTTACCAACCCTTGGCATTGTTCATCTTCTCGCAAAATTGTTTCGTTCCTCAATTTTACACGCAAACAATTCTCACCCCAATCTTGACTGCATCGGGTTCTCATCGACTGGCAAACAACACTTCTCCAAACTCCCCTGGTTCCCTTTTCAGTTTTCTTGTCTTCCTTGTGATTTGTTTTAATTATCTTTTCGTTTCAAACAAACTATCCCCCACCTTGTATTCTGACACTCTCACTAAAATATCACATAAACTCTACACAAAATAGTTGATGTTACTTGAATTTTCTAGCTGATTAGTTTTTGACATGTGCACTTGTTTTGCATCATACAGTTCTTTTATTGTAATATGTGATCTCTTGTAATGCATGTTGTTTCAGCATGGTACATATATATACATATATTTATACAAAGTTTTGACAAATCAAGTGAACAAACTCAACCTGTGCAGCTTGCATGTGTTAATCTTCTGCTAACCAAATCTACTTTGTAATACATTTTTCCCCCCTTAGATTGTTCTATCTTTCTTTTTAATCGTTTGGTGCAATTGAAGTCTTACCTTACTCCCTAAGTCACTCCTCACTTACTCTATTTGGTAATAACGGTACATAAAATGTGTAGAGGAGTTGATCCGTCAATCGATGAACCTATATGTTCATTTACAACTAAGCCTGCAAGTAAGTCGCAGAAACTCGTGCTTTTTTTTTCCGTATTCTCGATTGACGGAATGGTGATGGTCTATTCTTGCAAACAAATATGCCTTAGACAAATTCAAATACATTAATTAATTAATCAAATCATTTTATTTCGAGATACATTCAAGTACTTACTATTGGAAGTTTTTAAAAGTTTGAAAAACCAAGGTCTGGGTTGCCCTTGAATTATCATAAACACATGGAGAGGAGTAATAACATGAATACAATTTGAGAATTCGTAACTATTTCATACATATGTTAAGGGTTCTGTAATTTAACAGTTTCTGCGACTTAATTGTGTTGTACTTTGATGAATGACAGTAAGAAATTGAAAATAAAATTCTAAATTGATAACAATGAGAAAAAAAATTGAATAATGAAAAAGTGCGCCAGGAATGAATTTACACTATCTTAAATCATGAAACTGATGTATATGTAGTGGGTATGGCGCCTCTAATGATGCACCATGCTTATACAAACTACGGGGGAGGTGGCAGTGGTAACATGCAACATATGCAACTACATGTACAGCAGCAGCAACCGTTACATCTGCAACACCATCAGATGCAGCCACTTTGGAACAACCACAATCAAAAAAGAAGTAAATATTTTATCGAAAAACAGAAAAAAGATTATCAGAGAAGAAATTTGAGATTTTATGTGCTATCATATACATATACATGATGGATGTCTCAGCCTGGTTAAATATTTCTTTTTGATCCAATTTTATTCATGAAACTTGATTCAGTCACATTCAATATTTATGAACAGTTTTTCCCTTGCAAGTAATGACAATTTGCTCTTACTTCTATGTGAGAAGAGATTTTACTTGAAATATTGTGGTTCGTAAGTAGGTATTTAGTGAACCAGACTCTGACATCTTTTTGGGATCAAAACAACATCAAACTTGTTTGAGCACCATCAGAAATCGTTTTGTCCAAATCCACTTCATGAGCACATGATATCATTAATTTTTCAAAATCGTTCATGCAGACTGTTTTACTACAGACTCAACCAACAGAGTGACAGTTCATTCAAAATAAATTTCATGGTACCATACATTAGTCAGTCTCATTCACTTGTGTGTAATAACTTTTTAACACTAAAGATATTGCAGCTAGAAGCCTGTTTCAGTTGGATACAAAATCTACATTACAAATTATTTGAATATTTCTTTCAAAGTGTTTAACATCAATTCTTTGTCATTAGTAATTGAAGGCGATTGACCAAGAAACTATGCAGCGGAGCAATTTGCTCAGTATATTTGACAATGTTGAGAAAACTTTCTGGTTCTAATTGATATCGTGAGACATGCGGCAGACACGTATAGAGCTACAAATGTTTAAAAATTAAAAAAACTCCAAAATTTAAGAGGAAAATTGTTTTGTTGACTAGGCAAGTAAAGTGTTTTGAATAAATATGTTTATATAACATTAAATGTTTTACTCCTATTATTTTAAAAATTAAAATGAGTGATCAAAAGCAAGGATTTCATTAGTTTTATTGAAATTTAGTGAACAAATGAATTTCTTAACAAATGCTCGAACAACTCTAGACAGAAAACAAAATCTCTGTTGTGTATGGTGTCACCAGCGTTAATAATTGTAATAACACTTCTGCGTAGAAAATTTGTGTAAAATTCAAACAGTTGATGAATATAAGTGGAATTTTTTGAAGCATTTTAAGGGAGGGAAATGAGTTCCAAAAGATTTTACTGGTGTTGATTCATTCACACCATTTTAAAGTTATTGAAATGATGCATTGAATGTCTCCTCCAAAGGGTTTTTGAATAGTAAATCAAACACCAACAAGAGGCAAGAAGGAAAATATATACTACAAAGAGAAGACTGTAAAATTTATGAATTTTTGTTGTTATGGAAGTTTTTCATGTGATTAAATTGAAAGAAGAACGGAATTTAAAAGAGGTAACATTTAATTGCGATTAGCCTTAAGGAATTTGAGTTTAAAATTTGTTCTACTTAATGCAATGTACTCTTTATGAATACTGAAAGAAAATATTAGCTTGCAATAGAAGAATCGTTTTAGATTGACTACCTTATATTTCTACGCATGTGACTCTATACAGTTTGTCAAAGTAGCTTTGCAACTTTTGTAGTTAAGCACGAGTTTATTGTGGATAATGTTTTATCATCTGCTACAGCATAAGCTGCATTGAGTTTTGCTCATGCGATGTATGTCTCATGTCTTATTTCCTATTTTATTTTATCCATTATCTTTTTTTTTGTTTTTTTTTGTACTCGTTAATTTATACTCATACAATGAATGTTACTAGAAATCATTCCTTGAAATCTGTATGTAAGTAATCCTAATTTTTCTGTCAAGAAATATTAGGATTTTCAAAAACATGGCTAGTCAGAGAAAGTTATAGACTCTTTACCAAACGTGATGAAACATTTGTATAAATGTTGTAAATTCATAATATTAATATTTAGGTTAAAATTATTCTAGCTCTTTGTAATTAGTAGATGTAGATAGAGTAAATGTAAATCAAACCATTGAAAGTCCCAAGTATACTTGGATTTACTAATGTTGTGAAGGGTATTACTGCAAGGAGAGAGACAATTAAAATGAATTATATTAAATTCAAACTCAACTAAACTGAAACTGTGGATTGTGGTGATGGTATTATTAACTCTATCTGCATAAGAAATAACTAATGCTGTTCTTGGTATTTTTGGTACATTGTGCACTCTTCCAAGACCTGTCCTTTTCTAGTCATCTAGTTATATAGCATTGATAAAATGTTCAACCCAAGCTAAAAGTAGAAAAAATTAGAATTTCCTTTTTCAATCAGCATACATTCTTTTTTCGTAGTGATTTTTTATTCTAGTCATTATTTTTCAAGTATTTTTTCAATCTAGTATATCATAGTACTACACTGTGTGTTGCATTATTTCATGTTCATCCAGGAAATTCACACGGATTTGAACTTCAAAATACAGAAACGACAAGTTTTTATTATTTCTTACATCATCCCTGTCAAACAAAGAATAACGTGGGCTCAACGATAGTTTTCGCTAACGGTGAATTTTTTTTCTCAGATTTCATGACGAACACAGATATGTTCGATCTCGAAAACGACCTGCCCGATGATCTACTATCAGCAGGTTCCTGGGGCTCGTCAACAGAAAGTGCTAAACCACCAGCCACGGGGCCTGGGCCTGGACAACAAAATGGTGCATTAGACTCGGATTTACGTCATGTGCAGCAGCAACAAATCTCGCATCACCTCCTTCCGCAACAGGTTCGTAAATCCTTAATAAAGACAACTTTCATAAAGGTCAACGAAATAATTTCACATTGTTGGTTTGCTCCCAACATCTAAGAGTCTTCGTATCATATATTTTCGAGAAAAAAAACACATCTCGCTGGTTATAAACTCGTAGGAATATCTCAATCTAAGGATCGACCAAAGAGTAAATTGAATAAAAAAACTAAATGTATTGTCGCAATTGTTTTGGGGAAAACAACAGGGCAACAAAGGCCTGGTGCAGAACTCGCTAGTGATGCCGGGCAACGCATTGGGCAGCAAGTCGCCGAACATGCAGTCACCGCCCAATGTATCGGTGTCTAACGTGAAGAACGTGGTGGACCCGCAAATGGTCCTGGGCAACCTTCCGAGCAGCATAGCGAGTTCGCTGCCCAATAGCCAGCAGCAAATGTCGATAGCAAACTCGATGGGTGGTGCTGGCGGTGGGCTGCAGAGCTCGATAAGCATGAGCCAGCCCGGGGCCGGCAACCAGCCGGGACAGCAGCAGCAGCCCGGTCAGCAAGGCCAGCCCGGTGCCGGCATGCCCATGCAGCCGGGCGGCATCAACTCCGGCCTAGTCATGAGCTCGGGCGCCCAGCCCAACAACAGCACGATGAACGCGGCGGGCATGGCTGGAGGCGGCCTCGTCGTTGCCAACAGCCTCAACAAGCAGCCCCTCAACGCGGTGTCCATGATGGGCGGCCAGGGTATACAGCAGCATCACTCGGCCGTCGGTCAGATGCAGAACGGACCCGCTGGCATGATGAACGCTCGCGTAGCCATGCAGCAGCAGCAGCAACAAGCCGCCCACCTCGTGGGCGGACCGACCAGGGGACAGAGTCCTCACCAGATGCACCAAGTCGGCATTGTTCCCGGCCCTGGAGGGCCTAGGATGCAGGCGCCGCCCAACATTTCCAACCTGCCCAACATGGGACAGATGACGGCAGCGTCTAGTCCCTACGGATACGGTGAGTTCACTTGCTTCTTGTCTCATCCTTTTCCCGTACCCTCCTTGCCCAACAGTATTCAGTCGATAAATTTGCGTTACTTTTATCATTTACCGTTCAGTAACAAAGGCTACTTCGTCACTTTTTTCATTTGTAATGAAGAGTCAACTGTATAAGATTCACAAAAGTATTTATAATTCTCGGGATATTTGATACTTAATTTACAAAACTTTTCGATATCTTATCGGGGAATCCGAAATGATCTGTCTCGTAGTACTCATTATGAATTCAAGTCATTGTACATCCCCTTTGCATGACAAATCCAACCATCGCGTCACGTAATCATAAAAAAATGATAAGTTTTCGTTCACAGCAGGTCAAAATAAAAATCGCAATTTGTTCTACGCCTCAGGTTCACCAGGTGGCGGACCAGGTGGGCCGGTAGGTGCGGGCAATGCGGTTGGCGTTGTGGCGCCGCAGCAGCGCCAGGTAGCCGCGGGCATGGGTGCGATGCAGGTGCGCAACTTTGGTGGCGCACCTGGTGCCGCGGGTCCCGGTGGCCCACTGGGCGCTGCGGCCGGCGTACCCGGCGTGCAAGAGGGTGGAATGGCCCAGCAGGCCCAGCCACCCGCTCCCAGTCCCGCTCAGCCCCAGAGCGGAGCTCCCAGTGGCGGACAGCCCGGGCCACAACAGGCCACTCAGGCACAGGTGCCTGGCGTCGTCGGTGCTCAGCCAAGTACGTAACACATTCTGCTTTTTTTTTACATTAGTGCAGAGACTTATGATACGGACCGATTGACTAGTAACGCGAGTATATTTTGTGCCGAGGCGTATCTCTGATTACTTTTTGGTGCTGTAATACGTTAGTGTCAAAAATCGCAAAGTGCGCCAGATTAAATTGGATGGTTAATTAGCCCGTTTTAGTCTTTCGTACTAAAGTGGGTCAGTCACCGTATCCACAGTTATTTTCAAAATACTTCACCGATGTATAAAAACCAGTCAAACTTCATTTGCCGGATACATTTTTCTTTCTTCAAAGTACAATCATCCAGAAGGAAAAAAAGTTAACTGTAAAACAAAAGTAACTATGGCGATTTTTCACTTAATGAATGTATTCTTTTCCGCTTTGTTGATAATCAAGCAGGAACTCGAGCGGTGGCAGCCGATCCAGAAAAGCGAAAACTCATCCAGCAACAATTGCTGTTATTTCTGCACGCGCATAATTGCCAGCGAAGAGAGCAACAAGCCAACGGCGAGCAATCGCAGTGCAATCTACCCCACTGTAAGACAATGAAGAATGTCCTAAAACACATGTCCACCTGCCAGGCAGGCAAGAGTTGCACCGTACCCCACTGTAGCTCGTCGAGGCAGATCATTGGTCATTGGCAGCATTGCACGAGGAACGACTGTCCCGTGTGTTTGCCCCTGAAGCAGGCCGAAAAGAACTGGCATACCAACAGCAACGTGACAGCAAACCAGCCTAACAGCCAACCGAACCCAAGCCAAGCGGATATGAGGCGAGCATATGACGCCCTAGGTATAGCGGTGCCCCCGACGTCGCAGCCCGGTCTGCTGCAGCCCGCCGGAGGCATCGGCAGAGGTGTCAGGATGGCGAATCCCGCCATGCAAGCCCAACCCGGCGCAATGGGCAATGTGAGGCTTGCGCAACGTGAAGCCCAGGGAGGCCCGGGCCAAGCGGTGGTAGGAGCGGGGGCTCAGCAGGTCGTTGCGCCCAATGTCTCGTTGCCCCTCAGTTCGGACCCCTCAGCAGTAACGGGCGCGGGTGGCGCGGTTGTCGCCAGTCAGTCCACTCCGACGTCCGTGAGTGGAGGTGGCTCCGTCGTGGCGAACCAGCCGACGGCAGCGGCGGCCGCGACGGCGGCCAATATTCAGCAGCAACTTTTTGGCCTTAACGAGTCGGGACAGCCACCCGCGGGGCTTATGAATGAAAACAGGCTATCCAACCTCCAACTACCAGCAGGCCTTCAAGCTGGGCAAGTCACCGCAACGCCTGTTCAGGGTACCAAGGAGTGGCACCAGTCCGTCACACCTGATCTCAGGAACCACCTTGTACATAAACTGTAAGTATTATTTCTGGCTATAACTAATTATTCAACAATCAAATTCGCTTAAATTGGTGGGAACAATTTCTTCATATTAATATGAATGAAATAGTACATATAATTTCTTGTTTACCTTCCGTTCTTGTCAATTTACGGTTGTAAGCCCGTGGAAAAGTGGTTTAAACGAATATATTGATATTCTTAGTTCTTTGTTACATCGTTTGCGTTATAAACAAATCATTGAATCATTGAAGATTGTTAAAACATTGAACTTGTACCGTAATTTAAAACATCTCAAACCTTTTTCTAGATAGCCTGTTTGGTAGAAGTAATTTTCTTGAGTACATGTAACTATTCATAAGTTGAGATGAACATTTTTGATTAATTAATTTGAATATAAATTGGAAGATAACATATTCTTGATACGACAATAGTAACCAATGATTGGTTTTCTGTTATTAAAAATTTCTAAAGTTTCTATAAAAAATGATTCCACAAAATCTTTTATCAACTGATATAATAATCTCGTTTTTTTTTTTACAGGGTTCAAGCTATATTTCCCACTCCTGACCCTCAAGCGATGTTGGATAAGAGAATGCACAATTTAGTTGCATATGCCCGAAAAGTCGAAGGTGACATGTACGAAATGGCTAATTCGAGGTCCGAGTATTATCACTTATTGGCTGAGAAAATTTATAAAATACAAAAAGAACTAGGTAATTATTCATTTGCGTTTAAGCTCTTGGAACTTTAATGGCAATTTCTTATTTCAATAATGTGATTGTTACAGAGGAAAAACGTCAGAAGCGCAAAGAGCAGCAGTTACAGCAACAACAAGCACAGCAACCTCCAACGCCCGGAGCTCCAGGACCGAGTCTGAGGCCGTGTGCGCCACCGGGTATGAATGCTGCCAACGTTCCAAGACCAATGGGTCCAGTTCAGTCCAGTTTGCGAAGTCACTCGCCCGGAATGGGACAGCTTGCGCTTACGAATATGGCTATGCAACAGAACCGCGTGCAGTTTGGGCAACAAGCGCAGCAGATGCAAGCTCAGCAAATCCAGGCCCAACAGCAGGCCCAACAGCAGCAACAGCAAGGCATGATGGTGGGCCCGGCTGGCCCGAGTCCTAACGGCCAATCGGTTTCAAACGCGAATATAGTGGCGAATCCCGGTCTCAGTCCGTTTGGCCAGGCACAAATGTCCCAGGCAAACCTGACCACGACTACGGCATCCGTGACGACTAGTCAATTCCCAACGTCAAACGGCACCACAGGCTTGTCAAATAGTTCGCCCATTCACAACCAAAATCAGTTTGACCTTATGAAAGCAAGGTTGGCTCAAGCACAGGTAAGAACGAATATTCATTCCATATGTTATTAATGATGAAGATGTTACGAACTGAATTTCACGCGCGTTGCTTTCAAGTTCAAACCGTAAGCTATGTCAATCTGACGATACGTTTGAATTTACGCCGCTTTGAAAATAGAATCGATCGTTTCATAGAATCGCTTACTTGAAACATGTTGGATAAAAATCTTCTTTCTAAAATTTCAGGCAGTACAAGCAGCTCAAGCAGCGCAACAGCCCACAAGTACGGCAGGCCAAACTGTGCCAGGGACGACGATACCTCAATCACCTTCACCGTTCAGTAGTATGCAGCAGCAACAGCAGCAGCAGCAGCAACAACAGCAGCAGCCGCAACAGCAACCAGGTCAACAAAGCCAGCAACAGGCTATGTTCCCCGGCGTGACTCGTCCGATCTCGTCGACGACGCCCATCGATAATGGCATGGCAGTCTCGACACCTCAAACGATTCCGCCGCCAGCATCAAGTGGACCAAGCCCAAGTGCAGCCCCCTTAACGAACGGCCCACAGTCGACGACCTCGACGCCTACCACACCGCTTGTGCCCTCGCTCATGACGCCGTCGCAGGTGGTGAGCGCTAATCAAACACCGCCGCATCCCGGCACGACTCCGTCCCCAGCAAATATGGGCAAGGGCATGAGTTCACAGGAGCGAGCCCAGCTTAACGCGCCGCGCAGCTCTTCCATGTCGTCACAGATGGCCGCGATCACGGCCGCCCTCGATCGTGACAACTCGCCCTCGCCCCTTATGAACAACAACAAGGGTAAGCTCGACAACATGAAGGACGAGTCTGGCATCAAAATGGAAATGGACCAGGACGATGGCAATGACTCTATGAGGTCTGAAACCGGTGGCAAGAACGTCAACAACGACATGACTGGTCCAATCAAGACCGAGATTAAGCAGGAACCCATGGAGGATGGAGCCGAAGGGAGCTCGTCGATGAAGGACGAGGGTGGCATCAAAGAAGAGATCGGTTCGGGCGAGTCGAGTGACATCAAGCCCGCGATGCCTGAGCCGATACCTAGTGGCAGTTCTACTGATACGAAACCCGTTTGCCTGTTCAAGCCCGACGAGCTCAGGCAGGCGCTCATGCCTACACTGGAAAAACTGTATAGACAGGACCCAGAGTCCTTACCCTTCAGGCAACCCGTTGACCCACAAGCTCTCGGCATCCCGGATTACTTTGATATTGTCAAGAAGCCCATGGATCTCTCGACCATCAAGAGGAAGTTAGATACGGGCCAGTACAGCGATCCTTGGCAGTATGTTGACGATGTGTGGATGATGTTTGAGAATGCCTGGTTATATAATCGCAAGACTTCTAAAGTTTATAGATATTGTACAAAGGTTAGTTCGCACTTCATCATAATGTTAACGATTTTCAAATAATGAAAAGTTAATTTGACGATTAATGTGATGATTATTTTGCCAGTTATCGGAGGTCTTCGAGAAAGAAATTGATCCTGTGATGCAAGCTTTGGGCTACTGCTGTGGTAGAAAGTACACTTTTAATCCCCAAGTACTATGCTGTTATGGTAAACAGTTGTGCACCATTCCAAGGGACGCAAAGTACTACTCTTATCAAAACAGGTCAGTTAGCTATTTTACTATGTTTGAGCTCTGACCAAAGCTATACAAATTCGAATAATGTTCAGTAGAAAAGTAATCATTCATCGTTTATCATCAACTGAGACTCATTTTTCATTTCTTTGACAAATAATAAGAGTAAGATAATTATTGAAAACGAACAAAAATTGTTACAAAGAAAAATTCTATTTTTAGATGTAACGAATCGTGATACAAATTGCTGATTTATTGCTGTATTCCACGTATAACAAATAATTGAATAAAATTCAGTCAAGAAATGAGAAATTATGACTCAATAGTTTTTACATTGATAATGTAACATCATTAAATCATCAAAATATAAGTCGAGTACATTTCATGGAACCAATCCATATACAACCATTTTGTTTTGTACATGAAATTCATTGACCTATTCATGAAGTATGAATGATGAAGACTATTTACAAATGGAAATGTTTAGCTTAGTTGTTTCAGAATATATTCATATTCAATGATTGAAAACTGTAGCTCTAGCAGTTAGTGTACCATAATAGATACATTTTTTCCTATTCATATCACTTACAAAACACTGAGTAGTAGTACACTATATATGTATAAATATAATTGATACTTACTAAATCTGTATTGTTATGACTTAGATATTTTTCGATTGTAGATATTTGATTACACACAGATTCATATAGAACTTTGAAGAAGCACAAGCATAAATTAGAAATCCATTGAAACTGACTCAGTTCTTTTTTTCGTGTTTATAAATGCAGATCTTATTGAAGTCAAGATTTTATATAATTGGTCAATTTTCTAATGAAGTAATTGAATAGGTCTTTGTAGTGATTGAAAGATTCACAAAAAAAATCATCTTCACTTTTCTTTAACAAATCAACCAATGTTAGGAAATGGAAAAATGAAACATTTTTAATACTTATAATATCTGGTAATAAAAAAGAATGATTAGTGGCGTATTATTTTGAAATCTATCACGGCATATAATAATAATAGAAATTCAATAAGTTTATTACAGCGTAGTAAAAACTATGTTATAGTATGTTCAAGGGCCTATTTTTAATTGAGTAGACAATGAATGATGTTTATGAAGCGATTTATGAATAAGGATAATGAATGAAACAATCATTCTACTGTACCATTCATTTTCATCTCTCTTAAGTGATTCAGTAAAATCCGTATCTCAAATACCATGTCTTAATATAACGTATTTATTGCCTATACTCATTCATCTGTTGCATTAAAAGTATATTTCTGGGGTAAGAAGCTTCGCGATGGATAAAAAACGCTTCAATAACTATCTCTTGAATATAATTTTGCTATTCAAAATGAAACGCCACACTTGGATTATTTGAATTCATAAATATTATCATATCGCCGCTCCATACGTATAGAGTAGCACTATTCAGATACTTTCGCAAATATTAGCTTTATTCGAATCGAAACTCTTCGCTGCGACTATTCGAATCTTTCTCACGAAAATGTTGAAATGAATCGAAGCGGGATCGAATCAGTCTTTGTGAGTAATAATTTAAAACTATACTTCTTGCCAAAAAAATCGAAAAAAACTATTTAGAGCCAGTCTTTGTAGTAAACGTCGAATAATGTTACTCTTCCCGAGAAACGATATATAGTGCTATTGGTACGGAGCGTCGATATGGTTTACAATATCATGTTCATATACATATTGTTTTCGTATATAACATTTTAACTTATAATTTATCATAACTTTGAATTTTATTTTCTAACCATGGCACCATTTGTTCTTCTTTCTATGTACCCTTCCTGTACCAAATCAAACCACCTCCATGGATTGCGCACACATGCACACACAACCAATCCGTGTTTGCCGCTTGCTTCTTGTGTTGCCTACGCTTCTCCCTGCGCCACTCAACACGCCTCTTCACCATCGATCGCAAATCAATCAATTGGTTCCTTGGACACTCGGATGACTCGAACGAAAAATTCAATAACTAATGCACGCTGTTACGGACGGCTATTACCAATTGGCAAAATTGAATACGAATGAAACCAACCAACGTACGAAATAACCCACACGTCCGTACCATCGTATGCATCCCCGATCGACGACTGTGGAATGTGTTAAATACGAATGTCCAAACTGGACACGTTCCCACTGGACTTACTGTTTCATCTGTGCAATCATGACTAACGGCTGTTGATCCACGATAAAAAAAAAATAATACATTTTGCAACAAAATGATCCGAATGTCCGAAAAACCTGAACATTTTGGATTAATATTGGAATCCTCATAAGAAGTAGTGTGAAGTCGTCTGTTTATGGTCTTGTTTCCGACAGATACACCTTCTGTCAAAAATGTTTCAACGACATTCCCGGCGATACGGTGACGTTGGGTGATGATCCGACTCAGCCACAAACGTAAGTTGATACGTGTTTTTCCATTTGTCTAATCTGAAAAGAAGGTCTCACGAAAATTACAGTAGAATAACGAATATTTCCCTCATTGGAAGTTGAGATCTTGGTTTTCGAATATTTCGTTTTTTTAAATCCTGATTTCTGTTAATGTTCAATTTAAAATTTTCAGTGTTATTAAAAAAGAAGAGTTCCAAGAAATGAAGAACGACCATTTGGAGCAAGAACCATTTGTAATATGTACAGATTGCGGTAGGAAAGTGCATCAAATATGCGTATTACACATGGAAACAATCTGGCCACAAGGGTAAATTTTCAAAATTCAAATAATGTAGATTAATCATTGTTATAGTTGAATAACAATATTTAATATGAACCTATTTTTTACAGATATACCTGTGATAATTGTTTAAAGAAGAAGAGCCAGAAACGCAAGGATAACAAATTTAGCTCGAAACGGCTACCGGGGACGAAGCTAGGTACCTACATCGAAACGCGTGTAAACAACTTCCTGAAGAAGAAAGAGGCTGGGGCGGGTGAGGTGTCCATTCGCGTGGTTGCATCGAGCGATAAGATGGTCGAAGTGAAGCCCGGTATGAGGAGTCGCTTTGTTGAGAGTGGTGAGATGGCGAGCGAGTTCCCCTACAGAGCAAAGGCACTTTTCGCATTCGAAGAGGTTGATGGAACCGATGTCTGCTTCTTCGGCATGCACGTACAGGAGTACGGCAGCGAATGTACGGCGCCTAACACCAGGCGAGTCTATATTGCCTACCTTGATTCTGTGCACTTCTTCAGACCACGGCAGTTCAGGACTGCGGTCTACCATGAAATCTTGCTCGGATACCTTGACTACGCTAAGCAATTAGGGTGAGTATCTTGTGAACGTCGATATGTGGATGAATTTTTTGTTGGAAGCATCATTTTTAACTCTAACGTTCCGTTTTCAGTTATACTATGGCTCATATATGGGCTTGTCCACCGTCGGAAGGTGATGACTATATTTTCCACTGCCATCCTGTGGATCAGAAGATCCCTAAACCCAAGAGATTACAAGAGTGGTACAAGAAAATGCTAGATAAGGGTATCGTCGAACGGATAGTACTGGATTATAAAGTGAGTAACTCTTTGTGTTAGCGTATATTTTATTGTAGAAGATTGAGTAGAAATCATAGCACACTAGTTTGCAGTCTCAGTGTTACCTGTTTGTTTACTGAATTACAAATGGGTGTCAGAAGAGACTTACAATAAATTGCCCACGTGTAAGCTAATGTTCTTATTTCCTTTCATAAGTTGGACATAGGATCAATGGGCTACACTTGTTTCTCTCAATTTTCTTTCCAAATTATATCACGTAGACATGTTATAATGTATGCATCGCTTTTCTTACAGGATATATTAAAACAAGCAATGGAAGACAAGTTATCGTCAGCTGCAGATTTGCCATACTTTGAAGGTGATTTCTGGCCTAACGTTCTCGAAGAGAGCATAAAGGAATTGAATCAAGAAGAAGAAGAAAAGCGTAAGGAGGCTGAAGCTGCAGAAGCCGCGGCTGCTGCCAATGTAAGTTAGAGTATTACGATTTCAAAATATCTTTGTTGAATATTCTTCGTTATTCATTGGTTCAGTTTATACACACAGATGAAGGAAAGTTGAATATAAATATTTTATTACAGATATTTTCACTTTCGGAGGATTCTGAAGCTGGACCTGATGGCAAGAAAAAAGGACAAAAGAAAGCGAAAAAATCGAATAAATCGAAAGCAAATCAAAGAAAAAATAGTAAAAAATCAAATACTCCTCAAATAGGAAATGATCTCTCGGCTAAAATTTTTGCTACCATGGAAAAGCACAAAGAAGTATTTTTCGTTATCAGGCTTCACAGCGCGCAAAGTGCGGCCAGTTTAGCAGTAAGATTTATAGATTTTTATTAAGTCCCTGTTTTAATCCTGATAAAATGATGGACTTCTAACTATTTATTGGAATTCATAAAGTATAAGCCAATTATTTGTTTACAGCCAATTCAAGACCCAGACCCAATACTAAACTGTGATTTGATGGATGGTCGTGATGCTTTCCTTACAATGGCGAAAGAGAAACATTACGAATTTTCATCCCTGAGACGGGCGAAATTCAGTTCCATGTCTATGTTGTACGAATTGCACAATCAAGGCTCTGATAAATTCGTTTATAATTGTAATAAGTGTCAGAGTCATGTCGAGACGAGGTATCACTGTACGGTGTGTGATGTAAGTATGAAATCTTTGAAGATAAATCTTCTCACCAATGAAACTCACAAAATCCGCTAACAAAGCAAAAATGGTTCTTTGATTCAAGTGAAAAATCGTAGTTAATTTGAAACGTAACAAATTTCAGTATGACTGAAGTCCTTAAATAGCTATTTTTGAAATTCCAAACCCAGATTTCGGTACGAGTGAATCTTAGAAAAATCAGAAAAATATATTATTCAAGTAATTTTAATGGATAAAGCATGAAATTTACTGAAACAAAGAAAATCTAGCTACTTTGAACTTTTTTTAAGTGCATTAGACTTTCGGTACTGCAACACTTTTAAGAAATCGTTTTCTGCTATGTATATGTGTAATAGTAAATCTCCTTATTCTGATTTACTTTTTTGATTACATTAGCCGCCAATTTTGCGAAACTTATGGGGGTGAAATTGGGGTTGTACTATTCAAATTTCTCTTTGAATTTTCAGGACTTCGATTTGTGTCTAAGTTGTAAAGAAAAAGAAGGTCATCCGCACCCTATGGAGAAACTTGGTTTGGACCTGGATGATGGATCATCGCCGGCCGTTGCAAAACAAGTCAATCCTCAAGTAAGTGTTTGGATTTTGCTTTATTTGACTCGCTATAAATCATAGTTCAGGCTTATCATAGAACCTTTTGAAGTGAAGTCGAAAAATTTATCTACAAAGTAAAGTTACAAAATGAAATCGGTTGCAACATTTGATCAACGAAAAGATGCATCGCGTGAAATATACTTGTCTTAGCCTCGGAGAGAATGCGACGCCTTTGAAGCCAAGATGGCGGAGCTGGTGGCATCATCCGCTCTCTGTATATCTATATATCAAAGTATATATAGGTATAGCCGCTGTATACGGCAGCGCCATATTGACTTCAATAACTTCGCACTCTCTTCATCGTTATACACCCGAAAACATTTGTGGTCACAAACTAATATACACATATTTTTCATTTTTAATGATGAATTTTGCGATCTTAATGAGCGAAAAATTGAATTTTAGCATGTGATAGGTTAAGTTCACACCAATTAACTTATTCACATATGCCATACCATTCTTGAATTCTAACAAATCAGAGTATTAAAATCTTTTAGAATTAGACGAATAGTTACCTTGATTCATAAATGATTTTAGAAATTTTGAAAATATTGATAAATATTTGATGAATTTGTTCAACATCTGATATTTTTTCTTTTCGATAACACAATTTGAAAACATGATGCAATCAAAGTTTCATCATAAAATTGGAAGGAAATTATTCCTAAACCTTGGAAATATAGTACAAAACTTCAATCATTCAATTTTTGTTATAGGAAGCGCGAAAATTCTCGATACAGAGGTGCATACAGTCGCTGGTTCATGCGTGCCAGTGCAAAGACGCCAATTGCCGGTTAGCTAGTTGTTTGAGAATGAAGAAGGTTGTAACGCACATAAAGACCTGCAAGAGGCGAACGAGTGGAGGATGCCCGATATGCAAACAGCTTGTTGCCTTGTGTTGTCACCATGCTAGGCACTGCCAAGAAGCCAAGTGTCCTGTACCATTCTGCTACAACATCAAACAGAAGCTGAAACAACAACAATATCATCAACGATTACAACAGGCTCAATCACTCAGGTCAGTGAATTCTCATTTTCTATTTATGCTAACTTCTACATATTCTGCCGTTCAAATGAAAATGTTGACTTGGAATTGAGGATCATTTTGTTCTTTTACCGAATTTCGTTGAATATCGTAATTAGATGAATTTGATAAGATTGTACTACTGTTTTGAAGAAATTTTGTGTCTGAATCGTCCATAAATTCCAAATCGTTAATCTTATTGTAAATGATTCATTTCTATCTCACAAATTCCTCGTTGAATAATAAATTCGTTAAATATTAGTTAACTTCATATTCAACCTTCGTTTAGTTGCTTGCGTTGCTCCGGACAACGATTAACTGAAAATAAAACTCCGACCTGTTATTAATAGTAATGGGATGAATCGACGACTCCAATGAATAAATACAGTTCTGAATTATGAACAGTTGATTAATGACATCGAATGTTATTTGTTTCCCCAAGGTACCTTCCAAACTGCTCCAAATGTCAAAAAAATCCAATATGTTGTGAAGAACTCGAAACTAATCAAAATAATCATTTACTATAACAGGAGGCGAATGGCTGTCATGACGAACACGAGATCACAAGAGACAGCGATGCAGCCGGGTCCGCCTTCTGTGAGTCCGTCAATGCCAGCTGGAGTAGCGATAAAGCCAGGTATCAGTCCAACCGGAGCGCCGCAGGGTCACCACCAGCCTGGCATTAGCATGAAGCCCGGACCTCAGACACCACCTGCCAACGTGCTTCAGGTGGTTAAACAGGTGCAGGAAGAGGCGGCAAGACAACAAGCACCCCACGTTGGATACGGAAAAGTCAATCCTGGTGGTGTTGGTCTCGGCGTCGGTGGTGGTGTTGCCGTTCAGCCGGGAGGTGTCATGCCTCCTCCGCAAATGCAGAGGCCGATGTCGATGCAGATGGCAAATCCTGGTGGCACGCATCTTATATCTATGGACCAATGGCAGCCTAAGTAAGTGAAAAACGTAGAACATGTTTATGATCAGATGCACTTCAATGTTGAATAACAATGTTTTATGTAACATTGTTATTCTAGAAATATGAATATCATACTGATTTAAGAGGATGTCCAATTAGTTATTTGGGACAATGGAAAAGAAAAATAGATTGAATGTCTAAAATTTTATAAAATGCAAATTTTGGCTAATTTTAATCAAAAATATTTTGACCTCCTTGGTATGTCAGTTTATTCCACGCGATTGATTTACCTACGTTAACATGCTAGGTTCTTGAAAGATAATTTACTAATGAGTTGTATTTTTTTGCAGCAACACGGTAAACTTCAGGTATCAACCGAACGCAGTTATGCAGCAGAATACAGGTCTAAGGCAACAAGCACCGCAGTTGCTGCAGCAACAACAGCAGCAGCTCCAACAGCAGCAGCAGCCCCAGCAGCAACAGGCCCAACCTGGCATGATGAGTTTAGGTGGTCAGGTGCCAAGGCAACCTGGTACTCTTGGTGGTCCGACAGCCGGAGGTGTCGGTCAGAGTCCAGTGGGGAAACAAGCACTGCAGCAACTCATGCAAACCTTGAGGAGTCCTAACACACCCGAACAACAAAACCAAATACTCCATATACTAAAGAGCAATCCGCCCCTTATGGCTGCCTTCATCAAGCAGCGACAAGTAAGTGTAAGAACTCGTTTTAATTGCTCTGAGATTATAGATTGATTCAAATAGGTCCTATAGGCGTCATACGTATCTTAGTCACATGCTGACTTCAAATACTTGCTTATTCACTTTTGTCAATCTATTTTGTTCATAAGTAATCGCTTTGATTTCGAGTTGATTCATGATTTATTACGATTAAAACAGGCGTTAGCGATGCAACAGCAGACGGGTCAGCATGGAAATGCTGCTGGCCAGTTAGGTCCTAATCAAGCCCAGCAGCAACAGCAGCAGGGCCAGCAACAGCAGCAGCAACAACAGCAACAGCAACCCGGTTTGCACATGATAACGCCGCAGCAGCAACAACAGCAGCAGGGTCGCATGCAGATTCAGGCGATGATGAACCAGCAGCAGCAGCAACAGCAGCAACAGCAGCAGCAACAACAGCAGCAACAGCCAGGCCAGCAGCAACAACAACAATGGTACAAGCAGCAGCAAATGATTATGTTGCAAAGGCAGCAACAGCAGCAGCAAGCAGCTCTGGCTGGTGCTGCAGCCGGATCTCAACCGTTCACCCAACCGTCCGCTCCTCCGTACAGTCAGCAGAGGCCTATCAGGCCCAATATGTTGGGTAATGAAAACTTCTTCTTACCGTTTATCAACATTTCTCCTTTACGCAACGCATTTTCCTCTGGTTTTGGATACTTCAATGAAACCATTGATTTACTCTAACACCCAAAATTGCTTCAATGTTATGCAGGTTACAGCGGTTTTAATGAGCAGGCATACGGACAGTCAGGTCTGAAACCAACACCGCCCCCGGTACCCTCGCCGCAGGGTGTGATGGGTCCCCCGGGTGGTCTGTCCTCCGTTCAACAACAACTCATGCAGTCGGTTCGCTCGCCTCCGCCGATACGGTCGCCGCAGCCCAATCCATCGCCGAGGCCGGTGCCGTCGCCTCGCAACCAGCCGGTGCCGTCGCCGCGCGCCAATCCTGTGCCCTCTCCGCACCACCTGCCTACTGGCGGTGGACACTCGGGCACGACGCCCACTCACTCCCCTGCCCACGAGCTCGGCGGCCCCAGTGAGATGATGCTGTCTCAGCTGTCGCAAGCCACGGGCGCCCAGGTCGCCGGGGTTCCTGGGCATCCGCCCGGTGCCCAAATGCCCGGCCATCACCCGTCGCCCGCCGGGGCGCCCAACGCTGGGCCTGGGGCCAACGACGCGAACGACGTTACCCCCATGACGCCGCAAGACCAACTCTCTAAATTCGTCGAGGGTTTGTAGTGACATAGCTCCGTCGTAACTCTGTTATTATGTCTCACGCGAGTGTTTGTCTACGCTCATGGTGCTGCTGCCGACCTACTGAGCAACGCTGCTGCTGCTGCTCTCGTGACCATAGCTACTAGTGTTCTCGTGGCTCCGCGACACGTCGAACCCACGAGGCCACGTTGTATAGTTTATACATATTATATATAAATATATAAATATGAATATAAATATGAATATAAATATATAAATATAAATATAAATAGTTATAAATACGAGAAAAGATTATCGCGCGCGCGAGCAGGGTCGAGAAGGAGCTGGATGACAGAGGTCGTGACTCCTCTTTCTACATTTTTTCTAGGAAAATGAATGCAATGGACTTTCGACTGGAAGAGGGGTGCGTTACTCTTTCTCCCTCCGACTCTACACCTCTCTCTTTCTTTCTCTCTCTTCGCATACTTTTTGTATTGATCGCCAATGATGCGCCGAAATTATTATCTCGTTTATATGTATAAACGTGTGTGTGCGCAAAACGTGGGAGCGCGAACGTGTGTATGTGTGCGTGTGTCGTTTATATGTAGCCTCTGTATGTACAACGGAGAAGAGAGACGCGAAGCGTACGAGTTTCCTAGATAAAAGAAAAATTATATGATTGTATAAGACGATGCGTGTGCCACGCGCGTGAGTATTGAGAGACTATTATATATACATATATATACACACACGAATCTTTTTGAAAGAAATCTTATACGATATATTGTATCCCACCTTTCCTTTAATTTTTCTTATTATTCTCGCTCCCTTATCCCCCTCCCCTCCACGCGAGACCGAAATGATAACTGATATACGCGATGTCCACACTGCACGAGCAAGTGAGCAAGCAAGCAATTTTATTATAAACTACTCGTATCTCTTTTTTCTCCAATATACATATATAAATATATATACATTATTTTGCTCTTTTCTTGCTGCTGTTGCTAATATCGCGGGAGCGCAGGTTTTTAGTGAAATCGTACAAATGTGTTGTGTATACTTAACGTTAATTAATTATAATATACTTGAAGAACGGTGAGAATAAGAAAAAAAATACATGGCAAATATTACTACTGTAGCGATATGCAGTTATTACCATTACGTATATGTATTATATATCATTGTGACGAGAATGAGAGATTCAAAAATGAATTTAGGCGATGAATTTTTTTTCTTTTACGATGCGAGAAAGGACGATTATTAAGGGAATTAACGATGGATTAAAGAATCAACAATCCAACGTATTGTAACGTTTTAAGTTAATTTAGGAAAGATAGAGAAAAATTAAATAACAGAATGATTGGACAATTTGTGAATGAAACGTGACGCGAAGAGAAAACAGTAATTTAAATAACAAACTGAGTTTTTAGAGCCCAGAGTTATTATTAAGCGGAGATGTTAGCTTATAAGGTCATTTGTTATTAAACAAAAGTATGCAGAAGATGATACGGTGACCTGTATTACGGACTCATCGTGCGAAAGAGATGCATACGAATGCATCTTTGCAAGTATGAAAGGATATATTAGGGAAAAAAGTGCAGCGGCTATTTCACTAGTCGCGAATCTTATAGCAACTATTATTATGAAGAAAATTTTATATTACAAGGTTATTACGAGAAAAAAGCAACAAACTCAGATAAGCTTAGGCATATTTCTTCGAAGCGTTTATTAAATCTTGAAAGGAAGGGATTGAGGCAACAGAGAATCAGTGTGTTTGTGCGTGTGTGACACCGGACGTAAGCGCATCGATGCGAATTCGCTTAGCGAGAGCAACCAAATATGTTAACGGGGTCGATGGCAAAGAAAAATTATTGTATAATCTTTGTGATTGCGAGAATTGATAAAAGTCAAATCGTGAGTAACACAGGCTGCTAATGTTTGCTAGTGATGATTGAGTGGCGTAGGAGGATTTATATTGTCGAGAGAAAGAGCGTGTTAACTAATTTTTCGAAGAGAGAAAAAAACATGATATAACGATGAACTCTCGGGGCCTCCTCCCTGCGATCAATAATGGATTGATAATTTTCTCTCTTTTTCTCTCTTCTCTTTTCGATCCCCCCCTAAGTTTTGTGCAAGCCTCATCGCTCCTCTCCTTTCTGAAACGATTTTTACTCTGTATCCCATCCCCTCATCTCCGTAAGCATGTACAGACCAACTGAATTGTGTAGTTATAAATTGGCCAATACGGCGTGATGGGGGGCCCTTCATATATATTCATAACTCTGTAAATATTTGGAAAAAACTATGATTACGGTAATAATAATGATTATTATTAATAATTTACCTGTCTAATATAAATTTATTGATTATTATTATTATTATTATATTATATTACATATTGATTATTAAAATTATTATTGATATAAAAAGTAATTGAATCATTGAAGTATAAAGTATTGTAATATGTTAATGACGATGAGTTGTGATGAGTGCGCAGTACACTCGAACCACTGCTCCTCTACTCTTGTTTTTGTTTAATTTTCTATCACTGATTTTTATTTTTATTTATAATAGTATAAACGCATCGCTATATAACGCGACCACACCAGTGTATTATATTAGAAAGGGAGCTTAATGTAATTTACATTTATCATTCTCGCATAGTTTATTAATTTTGTCGTAGGCTTAATTTGAGTGTGGTCAGATGAAATCTTGCTGTACATTTTCACATTATTTTTTCCCTGATTATCAAGTTTCATCACATGATTATTCTCATTGTTATAAAATTGAAAGCAGGGAACATCGTGGGGCTTCAGAGAGTGCATTTAGAATGAAAAAGTTAGCTGTAAAGGGAAAGAGAGAGAAAGCGTGATAGAGTAAAACTATCTTTTAATCGACAGTGAGAAATGAAGTTTTCAGAGCGATGCAAAGTATAGTGCTTTATAAACCAATTTACCATTGATGTTCGATTTGTGAAAATCATTGTTTTTTTTCTTCGCTGTACAAATGTCTTATCTATTATTATTTTTCTTCTCTTTATTTTCTATATCTTTAATAGCGTTTTCAAGTCTTGAATGACTAATTTTTTAAATAAAAAAGATAAAATCATATATATGAAAAATCGCGTCCATACTTATTGATGAATTCGCATCTTTGTATTACGCGTCCACAAACCCCCATACTTGGTCGAGATTCAAGGAATGAAAAGAATGAAAATTTTTTGAGTCTTTACGATTCCATCGAATTTCACCAACCTACTTATTTACGAGCATTAATAAACCTTAAAGTAATGAGATTTTCAAAATCAAGATTGAGATGGACAACTCACAACATTCATGATAAAGTGTGGCATGCATTTTTTTTCAATAAAATTACTGAGAGAGTTGTGACACAAGTAAAATTAGTAGACTTAACGGCGTTTTGCATAAAAATTGAACTTTCCAAAAATGTAAGCCGACAAATAATTTTTCCGTAATTCACCTACACATCAGCTTATCGTAGATTGACAACTCTTTTATCAAAAAGTGAAAAATGCTCTTAGTAATCGACAGTTTTACTATATTCATTTTGATAATATATACTATCTACTAAAGTAATGCAAATTTTTTTAGAATATATGGAAACAAGCTAGTGCCTGATATGACTTTCATTTATATTTCCAACTATATCAATGACTTTTTTTCATCTCAAATCCACATCAATCAATTGTATAGATCTCTATTATTCTGCGCGCAATCGACAGCGCCCAATGCGTACATCTCATACATCAAGTGATTGATTTGTTTGCTGGTGGTACAAGTAACCACCAAAACTAATCTTAGGTATGTATTACTATATTCTTATATGTGTTGGCATATAAATTGTTATTTTTTTCTATTGAGCTCATGAAACTTCAGAGATGTTTATTCAAGCTTACAATATATGTGTACATACAGAAATTGGCAGCTTACAGTATTGTATTCTATTCTAATTACATATAATTTTCAAATTTTCATACCACATTTTTGGAGGAAATCTATTACATATTTACATGCAATTATATTTGGTTTTGAGGCGATTATGTGAATACAATAGCTGAAGCTTAGTTTTTTCCACATTTTTTATGACATTCTGTTTTTCGCTGTCGTATAGTTTGCATTGCCATAATACTTGGTCAATGTTCTCAGTTCCGTAGTCGCAATTCAACACCCGGACGTAGCATCTTCTCTTTGTTAGATGGAACTTCGTGAGGTGGTTCATGAGTAGCCTAATTGCTTTCTGCAGCCGCACAGTCCAACGTTCCGTTTCTCTGCAGATATTCACGTATCATTATTGGTTTTAGGCATGCACAGCATATCTATATCCATGGATTTCGGAATATACAGATATACTGTATATAGATAAGGTCGATAATAATAGTTTACGAAAATGAAGCGTTTGGCTGCGTGGCTGCAACATGAACCATCTGACAAATTTCCATTGTGATTCCGTGATTGGACACCCGGAGGTAGCGGGTCCATTCCTTGTGAGTATGTAACAATAACATCGACATTGGTTGGTCAACTTAAATTCTTGAAGCCAAAGTAACTTATTCAATGTCAGGCCCGCGATGATACATCTTCTCGTTGAATTCCTAATTACTTTGTTAGGTAAGTACGAGGTTTTGTGAAATCCCGCAGGGGATTCTCATGAATTTTATAAACTCTTCCAGAATGACCTTCATTGATTCTCGATACAAGTTTGTCTTCTGGTGAATGTTGGACCTTGTCAAAGGTTCTCCGCCAACTGCGACTGATGCCCAGATAGCACCGGAAATACAAAATCTGAGAAAAGTACATACCACATTGAGTACAGCGCCGAATTGGGTCCAGTCATCGTACGTCAAGATTTAATCCATTACATAAGGATTTATCCCTCGTATTAGAAACGTAAAATCATGGGAAATGCATTGAGGTTGTAGAAAAAAATCTTTCACTTTTCAAGTCAAACAAATTTTTTTATATATTGTTTACATGTGATATCGGTATGATGAAGATGAAAATTTTTTCATGATCATGAACTTATGTATCTAGTGGGATAAAATCCTAATTATTTTAATAATCGTTCCTTCATTTTATTCCATTAAAGTTATCTCGTCAACATTATCGCATCTAGCGACAAGCAAACATCCATTATCTTCAGAAGACAGACTGTCATTCAATTGATTGGTTGACGAGTGGGGAGCAACTGTATTAACCAAACTAAGTGATCCTGGAAGAAAAATTAATCAAATTAATCAGCTATTCAATTCGATTCATTATACACATTGATTGATATACCTTTCATTTGAATTTTTGGTTGTTTATACAAATCTTCAAATGCACAAATATTAGAGAGTGTTGAGTGGTATTCCGATGCATTGAAATCTGGAATTTTTTCTTTTAGGATGGATATTGGTAAATCCTCTATAAGAGAATGGAGTTTTAGCATCGTCTGCATATGGGTTTGCATTGTCATTGTATGAGCTTCAAGCTCTTGTATTCTCTGCTTCAATATGTCGTTCTCCTGGAACAGTGATATAACAGATACTATAAAAATAACAATTTTTATAATGAATATAGAATTCAATATGAGTTGAAAAATTGTTTGCATATGTGTACGCATTTCTTTCGTTTCTGTCTCAAACTATTGAGTTCTGAAAACTGAAAATAATTGTATATTTTAATTATATTCTTGATGCAGCTTATTCCGCAAAGCTCTGTCAAATGATTGTAGGCATAGACATAGCTTTTTTTTTTCTTCCAAAGGCTATCACCACCTGGGTATGATAGACATAGCTTCGTGCAATGACTATATATATATATATATATATATATATATATATATATATATATATATATATATATATATATACAGAAAATATCTATTCTGATGCCACCATAACCGTCGTCTTGGCTTCAAAGGCGTCTCTCTAAGGCTAGGACAAGTATATTTCATGCGATGTATCTTTTCGTCGATCAAATGATGCAAGCAATTTGTAACGTTACTATTAAGATTCATTTTTCAGCTTCATTTCGAGCTTCACTTCATCAAAATCCGAACACTTACCTGAGGATCGACTTGTTTTGCATCGGTCTGCGTTGATCCATCAATCAGATCCAAATCTGGAGTGACTTTGTAGCATCTAACGTGGGGTGGCTGTTGTCTTGTGGCCTCTTCCTGCACTTGTTCAACCACCTGGGGCTCGTTGGCAGGCGGCGTCTGAGGTTCGAGCTTGATGCTAATGCTAGGTTGGTGGTGACTCTGCGGCGCTTCGATTGGGTTGATACCTGGCCCTATCGTTTCGTCGGCTGGTATTGACGGGCTCACAAGAGGAGCCGACTGCACTGCCGTCTCTTGTGGTCGCGTGTTCGCCATCACAGTCGCTCGCCTCGTGTAATTGCAAACAATTATTCCGATTATTCTTAGGACATTTGCAACATATTGGGTTTTTGGTATGTTGAAGTTGTAAGTTCATTTGAAGCAGTTCGAAAGGTAACACGGGGCAAACATGTAACGGTCTATATCATTCATAAACTTAATATTTCAGAATTATGTATATTGATTGGAGACGACGATTTATTTCATTATTCTTAATAATAAAAATCGGAGCTTTTCAGCTAGTTCTTATCCAGAACAAGCAACTAAAGGGAAGTTGAATGTGAAGTTTACTAATATTATTGTTGAGTATAGAATTCGTGAGGTGAAGATAAATCATTTCTATTAAGATTAATAATTTGGAGTTTCGCGTGAGTTTACGAACGAAATTTCTTTGATCTTTGAATGTTGTTTTCATCTGAGGAGTGGATCACTGACTTGTGTGTTTGAACTTGTTTGAACTTCTGTTTGATGCCATAGCAGAATAGGACAGGACACTTGGCTTCTTTGCAGTGCCTAGCATGGTGACAGAACACGGCTGTAGTGCTTTTGCATATCCGACATCCTCCACGCGTTCGCCTTTTGCAGGTCTTCATGTGCGTTACAACCTTCTTCATTATCAAACAACTAGGTAACCGGCAATCGGCGGCTTTGCACTGGCACGCATGTACCAGCTTCTCTATGTACAGCCGTGTTAAGTTTTTTCGCTCTTCCTATAACAAACATTGGATGATTCAAGTTCTGCACTGTATTTGCAAGACTCAGAAATAATTTCGTTTCAATTTCATGATGGAATTTTTAATATCACTTAACATAAGTAGAAATTAAATCAAGGTGGTATTTCCCTTGCTCGCTTCGCTCGCTAATCCCCGTCCTCTCTGGTTACCATAGAATTTTGTAAATTGCAATTGAGTTGTCAATATGAGCACATAAATACTAAAAATAAGTACTTTAAAATTCATCAATTTTGATTTCAGATTTTATTTCCTAGCAACATTTAATTTAAGCATGTATTGTTATACTTATGAGTACCTATTACCATGAATTTTTTCAGACTTTTTCTGTTTTCTAAGTTCAGATTAGAAAGAATTTAAGTATTAAGGTCTTGCTAGTCCTTCATTTTTTATCACCCAAGGACAAGTCACAAGACTTTTGTATCATTATTTGATTCAAATTCTCTAAAATAGAAGCCAAAAAGGGAGGCTAAACAAGATAGCTAAAAAGGGGGCAAAAATTCTTACGACGGCGCGGCGGCGGCACTGGTTTTGCTTTTAATATAGAGAGAAACTTTGTTTTTGTACCTTTGGTTTAGCTTCACTACTTATAATGTCTATATGCTGTATGCAGAAAGCTTAAATTCTCAAGCTTTGCACGCACTTTTGCACTTTTTGTTCTATTAGTAAGGTGTAGGAGAATACCTTATTGATTGGTGTAAACATACCCTAAAATTGAATTTTTTGCGCCAAAGATCGGAAAATTCATTGTTTAAAATAGAAAATATGTTAACGTTCGTTAGTGACCACAAACGCTTTCGGATGTACAACGATGACCGCCGGTTTCACCGATGTCGTATTATCTCCGAGGCTCGGACAATTATTATATATTCATAATAATTTCACGCGACAATACATCAATTTGTTGATTAAATGTTGGAACATTTCTTATTTCAGAATCTCACTCCTTAGATCAATTATTCGACTGTATTTAAAAAGATTCGATGATAAGACTGAACCATATGATTCATAGCGAGTCAAATGGAATCAAATCACTTACCAGAGAAATGCCACTTCCATCATCCATCAGTTTGAAAATTGAATTCTCCATTGGACACGAATGACCCTTTCCATTACAACTTAGACACAAATCGAAGTCCTGCATATGCAAAAAGAAATTGAACAGTGCAACCCCAATATCACCTCCATAAGTACAATATTTACCCTTATACAGTTCCAACTTACAAGACCCAGCCCAACGCTAAGGTCGCCAAGTCACCAACTCAGGTCAACCTGCCTGGCCAAAGCCCGAACGGCTGAAGCAAGGCCCAAGCACTGACATATTTCTGGCTTCTGAGTGCGCTAGCGCCCCCTACTGTAGAAAGTAAAGGCATCCGGGAGTAGCGATACAACATTCACTAATATTTTTTGATGTTTTATTGTGTCATATCAAAGAATTGAATGCATCGCTTAATTTACCTAACATAAATCTGGATTTTTTTCATGTAGGGATCGTATTCTTCATGTAAATGACTTGATTTGTCAGTTAGTTTGCAAGAATCAAGATTTTTCTTTGTCGCTCTCGGCCGATATATTATGTTGTTACATTCATTATTCATTTTGCATTAGGCAGGTACCGGGTGCATGAGCCAGGATGGGGCGATGATTGTAAGGGAGCTGAGCTGTGCAACGGACTAGGATCAGTAGCCGCTACGTCAAAACAAGGAGCTACTTGTGCACGGCATCTCTGCGGTCAGTTTACAGACGCAATCCCTCGTCACAGCGGTGAGGCCTTTTCTCGTGCTTGCGCGGTGAATTTGATTTCTCTCAAGACTCTACATCATCTCGGGTTCGTGCATATTCTATGCAGGTTAATTAATATAGGAATGAAGATAGTTCACTCTGCTCAAAATGAAAAATTCACTCAATTCACTTGTCCCGATATGCGAGATAAAGTTTAGGATCTGCAGTTACAGGAAAAATTGGAATATCTTTGGGATAAACTCTTTACTCACTAAACTTATGATGCTCAGATAACGCGCTACGATTCGGGATCAGAATGTGCCGGCAGTTGTGACCGGCAAAGGTTCGGTATCGAATCATGCTCGGTTTCGCCGGCCACTCGTCAACACGTCCAGCACACGCGGCTTCAAAATTTCACGCACTATTTGCATAATATACTATTATTTAATCAACATTTGATGAAGAAAATAATGTTGATGAAAAAATCACGAATCTTATATGAATCAAATCAGTCTCACAAATCAGTTCTGAGATCTCAAAAAATCATGTTAATACCAATTCTCATTTTATATGATATGTAGAGAAACAAATAAAGTTTCATGATATTGAGGTAATGGACAATCATAACTTAATCTTTTACTTGCACTGTGAACTAGAAATGTTGATAATACGATAAAAAATATTCTCGATAGTATATAGTTCCTTATACACCAGAACCACCCTATCACATCAGCATCAAATAGTTCAAAGATCAAGCCTTCTGTTTCTACGCTAAAATTAAGTAGCATCAGCACATTATTGTTCCAAGAAAAGAAGGCAAAAATGATAGCAGAAACAAAGGATAGCAGGACAAAGTACACACAAAAACATTGGATAATAAGACTGTTGACGTTCTGACCATATTTAAGAACAAATGTATAGTAAACGTTTTCACTGTCATGTATCGACTATATTTAAGAACAAATGTATAGTAAAGGTTTTAACTGTCATGTATTGACTATTACATCTCACAAATACAATATTCTCACTTGTAATCCAACAATTTCTTAAGCCCCGTAAAAACCACATAAACTCGATTCGGCTATCTTTTTTTCAATGTCTTGAGGACTTGAATTTGGGATACAATCAAATCCCATAACTTAAATTATTACTGCCAAGAAGAGAGCTTTACCTCTGGGTGCTCAATCATAATAAAACTCTATGAGATGGTTTATGGCCTGCCTAGTAGCTCACGTCTGCAGCGACGCTAAATAACAATTCGTAAACATCTTCATGGAAATGAAACGTTGGACTGTATGGATGTATGAACTGTATACGAATGATTTTTCCCCTTGGAGACAAGGTGAAAACTTTAAGTGCGATTATCTTGCTTAACCCATTAGCGCCTGAACGGACACTTTTCGATGCCATAGTTCAGAGACTCACTGTAAGATGCATTTGATCGGAAAAAAATCTGGAACCACAGTTTCCTATGGTTCAAAAGGTGTTCTTTCGAATGGTGGTGGTTAGAAAATCCAAAAATGAGTTTTTGTACAAAAAATAGCAGTTTAAAAAAAAAATTCCGAAATTTTGTGGTAAAATTTTTTTTTTAAACTGCTATTTTTTGTACAAAAACTCATTTTTGGATTTTCTAACCACCACCATTCGAAAGAACACCTTTTGAACCATAGGAAACTGTGGTTCCAGATTTTTTTCCGATCAAATGCATCTTACAGTGAGTCTCTGAACTATGGCATCGAAAAGTGTCCGTTCAGGCGCTAATGGGTTAAGGGGGGATATACAGTTCGAATGAAAAAAAAATTCGATTTTTTTTTTTTCATAAAAAGTTAGTAAATTTCCCGTAGAATATGCTCCTGAAACCCTTTCTTCGAAATTCGAACTCCAAGTGTTTTTTCCAAGGGATTGCTGATTCAAGTGTTAGTACGATTTAACGGTAATTTGAAACTTTCAACGCGTTTTTCTCAAAACTGCATTTTTATAGTTTATGCCGGTGATAACTCGAAAACTAATTATCCGATTGAGCTGAAACTTATAGGATTTCTTCATTATAGTATTACCTATCAGATGAATTAAAAATTATTGTAATATTTTATTATTAAATATGGAAAAATGTGAGAAAATGGCGGGAAAAAAATTGAAAAAAATTGAGTTTTTCGAAAAAGATACGCCAAAAGTGCAAATTTTTTTTTTATTTTTTTCGATAATTCATCTACTAACTGTGAATGTAATTAATGTAAATTTTTTTGATTTTTTTATTTCCGATCAAAATTGCGACCAGGAGAGCCGGCACAAGCAAAATATAGGTACTTTTTCAACGCTATCTAACGGCCGCCATTTTGTTAGAAAAAATTTAAAAAAAATATTTTTGTATACTTTATGGATCAACTTATAACTGCCAAAAATTTTCGATAGATTTGATTCAAAACTACCCTTGAAAAACGATTTTCAAAAATGAGTTTTTTTTCTCGTTCGAACTGTATATCCCCCCTTAAATGGTTCTAGAGCGAAATGGGCGTTCGTTTGTCGATATCTTATCAAAAGTAAAAAAAAAATCTCTCCTTATTAAAAAATCGTCGTTTTTATTGTTCCAACCGATAAAGCGTACCAATTTACATTTATGATTTGTACGCCCACTCATCGACATTTTCAATTTTCCAAATTGGTAAACGAAATCGCTCAATTTGCTTGTGGCGGCTGCCTATCAGCCCGACCACGATTGCTGGGGAAGGTGATGAAGGAATACGGCAAATCTAATAAACAAAATGATTTATTAGTTGATGGTGTACAATCTCTCTCGCTCTCGATGGAGAGCCGACCGCTCAGCTTGGGCCGCTGAGTCTAACTCGACTGACTGCGTTCACGCTCGCTACCGCTGGTATTCGCATTGTCGTACCAGGATTCTCATCATGACAATATTGTAAATATTAACAATCCCATCATATCCCAGGCTCACGCATCATTGTTTTCAAAATTTCAGACAAGGAATATGAAAGCCCTCGCAATGACCTATCGGTTGGTCGGGCTTTCAACTTTCTGAATGGTGAGAGCATCATGTCAATAGCGAAATGTTATTTCCATTCGCAATAATGATTCTCAATAGACAACCTATACTTGAACGGGTATTTGTCAGTTTCTTTCTTCACTATGAGAGGACCAGTCAGTTTTTATCTTCACTGTATAAAATAGATGGAAACATTTCATCGAAAATTACTTCATGATGGAGTCGATTAGATGTGTACATACAATAAAAACAAAGTCACAATTGTTTCAAAATTATTTGAAACTTGTCGTCAACGGGCTCATTAAAGGTTTTACGGATTCCATGCCTGAACTATATTTTTTAGCTTCCAACAGCTGTAAGTTTGAGCGGAATGCTCGAAAACATTCTTCGTCAGTGGTCATCTGAATCAATTCAGGTACCTGTACCCAATATGCGCCACCTAAGCGAGAAAGGTCACTACACCGCGTCAAATGGAAATTTTCGAATGTAATTGGTGTCAAATGATAGGCCTACTCAATACCTTCAAAATGAGCTATTAGTCTCATTTAATTTGAACAGTTTTACGCTGTGATACATCGTTTTGAAAAAAAAAAATGTTTGAGAAAAAAATTTTGAGTGTACCCAATATGGCGCAACCCTGAAAATACTTCCTTCCATCCAGTTAGAAGCATGAAGCATGTCTGAAATGAATAAAATACAAACAAAAGAGTATATTTCTGTCATCATTTTATTGAAAAATACATTTTGTCTTTGCTTAAACCATATTACAAAGGCAATATGAACTTCTAACAACCTAAATCAAATCAAGTTTTCAGTTAAAATTCATGAAAAAACGTGGTTTTTGAATCAACAAAATTAACTTAGGCAACATTTAATTCCAATATCAATCTCTCAAATTAATGAACATTCTTTTTAGTTTAATTTTAAATGTAATTGAGTATTCTCACTGAAATAGAAGAGTTAAATTTTAAAAATGTCCGACCCCATTTGGGACTAGCTATTGTCTTGATGGTAGAAAAATTCTGTCTGATGTTTTTTCTAGACAGTACTTATAAACGCATAACCTCAACATTTTTCTCGTTATAGGATAGCCAATATCTGCTAAGCGTTTAATTCGACCACACAATTCTTCGTTCTGTACTGTCGTTAACGCATATGGTCGACTCATTTTCCTTTTTTCGGATATGTTTTGTTTGACATATCGTTGAAATGTTCGACGAGGTATCTTGTATATAGTCGAAGCCATCCTCTGCGATATCTCACCTCTCTTAACCTGCTCCAGAGCTTGAACTAAATTTTCTTTCGACCATGTTTGGCGGATATTTACCATCAATGGGTTGATTGTAGCAGCTATAACAAGAATATAGGGGTGGTGCATATTGGGTACATTTGATGAAAATAACGGAGAGCTATTGAAACGGTTGATAAAAATGGCGTAAGATGAAAAAAAAAATTGGATGATGTAGATGGGATGTCGAGGAATCAAACGACATGGCACTCGATTTTCTTGGCCCAGTTTAAGGGTATTAGAAAAATTCGCACTTACCTCAGCAAAATTAGATCGAGAATGAAAATTGGTGAAAAAATGGAGAAAATGAGCTGTAACAAGTTGGTGTAAGGGTTCCCGATCGGTGAAAATGTTTTTTTTCCTCATTATTTAGTATTGCCGACAAGATCCTGTGCCGCGGCGATGTTCTAGACGCGCGTATATATGAAATACGAAGGGTGACGCATATTGGGTTGTGGCGCATATTGGGTACACCTACCTTATATCGCCGCCTTTTAACGGAACCCTAGTTCAAAATTAAACGATGAAATATTCAACTGTTAAAAAAATATCATGAAGTAAATGACCGTATGGGAGAAAATAAAGTTTGAAAAATCATTTAATCGTATGGACTCTATAGCCAATTGACGACCAATCGCCTTTTATTCAGTAATAATTAAGGGGAGATTCTCATCAAGCAATTTCAAAAATTCAATTTTTGTTTTTGCTGATTTTGCTATCTTATGATGTGTAGAATATACCCCGAAAAGCGTGTGACCGAAATATTATTTTTAAAAAAGTTATAGCACAATAATGGAACCTATGATTAACGTTATTGTTATGGTTAACCGAATCTTTAAACGCGTTTATCTCAAAATGACTTTTTTCGAACTGGTGGGAATCCTAGCTCAAAAACTAATCGAGGTATCGACTTGAATCTCTTTTTATTTTAAAGGCAATTGAATTCCTGGTATCTTATACCTATAAAACCATTAATTTTATTATTATTTTTTGTCTATATATCGATTTTAAAAACAAAAAAAGTACGAAATCGGTACGTAAATTTCACAAGTCCGCCATTTTGTTAATTTTCAACCTCTTTCCGGTATTTTTGGTATAATATCCTACAAATGTTTTTCTGAATTAACTTTTTCGTTTTTGCTTTCTCAAAGAGAAAGCTTTGTAATGGGGCAAAAATCGACCCACCGAATCAGACCTCGGGACCTCGATTTTTGTAATCTACGGGTCGAAAAACATGGAAATCCAAAAGTGTCTGTATGTATGTGTGTGTGTAACGTTTTTTTTCGTCCACGATAACTCTCGAAGAAATGGTCCGATCGTCTTGAAATTTTGCACACAAGTTGGTCGCGGCAAAATCTCGGCCGAGTTCAATTTTCAGCCAAATCCGTTGTTTATTTCCCTAGCAACCGTTGCTAAGGTGTAAAATTTTTCGATTCTTTTGTCTACGATAACTTTCGAAGAAATGGTCCGATCTTTTTGAAATTTTGCACGCCGGTTTGCTGTGGCAAGATCTAGCCCGAGATCAATTTTTAGCAAAATCCGTTGGTTATTTCCCTAGCAACCGTTTTTAACGTGTTTCCTCACAAATCCTCATAAATGCTCTTTGGAGCTATGAGAATCAATGAGAATCGAAGAGAATCAATGAGATATTTCCCATAGCAATCACTGTTGATATCTTTGGCAACCGTTTGTTTACATCTCAGCAACCGTTGCTTCGGAAGTCGGAAATAGAGTTTTCAAGTCACGCTCGATGGCCAAAGACACTGAATTGTTGTATTTGCTCCATAGAAACCGTTGTTTGCCTCCCTAGCAACCATTACGAAGGTTGAAAATGATCAATTTATGACCCATTTTCATCATTTTTGACGGCAAAGGACACAAAATCGTTGTTTACCGCCCTAGTAACCGTTGTTAAAGAATTTGGAATTCTACATTAGAAAAACAAAATGAAAATATTGATGATGATTTAATAGTATTGGGAGAATCACACATAAATATGACTGAATATGATTTGCACGTATTCAGAAATGATTATGATAATAGAGAAATAAATTTAAATACAATTGTTTATGAAAATTTATTTAGTATTGATCCACAAACATATGATTATCGTTATTTGAATGATGATACACTCGATTCATTTATGAGAATTTTAATAAATAATTTCCCTGATACACAAATGCAGAGTGTACATTACATTGAAACACCCCTAATAGTACAAAGAATAGAAGAACAAAGTTTACAAATCATTGGTGGAAATTATATTGACCACTGGACAGTTGCTCATTTTGATGGGCAAATAATTAATATATACGATAGTTTACCACAGTTATCAAATTATGCTATTCATGACAAAGAATTACAATACTTCAAAAAACGTTTCTCAATATCTCTTGAACAATCGAATGAACAGAATAAAATTGAATTTAAAAGAATGAAATTCACTCAAAAAGATGGAAATTCTTGTGGATTATACGCTTGTGCGTTTTGTATCGCATTATGCCTTAATGAAGATCCTTCAAATATCATATACTCTTACGATAAAAAGCTATTAAGAAACCATTTGTGAAAAATTTTAGTAACAAAAAGTATATCACCATTCCCTAATAATAACACCATAATAATAACCTAATAAAAACACTTGAAAATAATAATTAAATTATTGTAACTTCTGATGAATACTATCACTTTTTTGAAAATAAAAACTAATATGGAAATATGGGGATATATATTTGACGCCTCTTTGAGAAAGCATACTGCTTTGGCTGCAGTTTTTGATCTCAGATAAGAATTGGAGGCCCTAGGATTCCCACCATGCGGAAACTTCTTTTAGAGGCATGCCCATAAACGTGTGTTTAATTCATCATATAATGATTATTTTTTAATAAAAAAATTTTCTCTGTATACTCAAATAATATATAAATACGTGTGAAAAAGTTCCATACAATTCCTTCTATGAAAAAAAAATAAAGAAAAATTGGTCATTTTCGAGGTGCTAGATGAGAACCTCCCCTTAATAGAATATGAGCGAAATTCGAGGTATAAGGTGGAAGAGTTAATTTGAGATCGTTATACAGCATGGAGATTAGAAGTTGTATCTGGAATAAGGTAATGGAAAAAAAAACAGTTATCAAGGAGAAATTACGATTTTATTCATGGAAAAATTTCTCGTTTCAACAGAATAAGTGGCGAAGTCACAGATGGATATATTCCCATTCACACAGCCAAATTGGCGTTTGGTTAATTAAAAGTATATTTGATGGTATCTTTCATTATTTTCAATAATATATTGTTTCATTTCACATGTTGTAACGTGGAATATAAAATTTTCCAGCCTTAACTATCATATATAATGTATATATCGATAATTTTATCAATGTCACTATAGTCATTAATCTATTATTTGTTTTGTTTGTATCGTTTTTAAAACATGGTCAACATATAAATTTACAATCATCACGTCAAAGTAGATTCTTGTTCAGCGTTTTTAAATGTTATAATTTCACAATCTATACACAATATTAAGATTATTTTCTTCTAAACTATGAATCTTCTTTTATAGAATAATCTCATATATACCTCTTATCGCTAATATCTTTTACACTCTAAATCATTTTCATACGTGTATGTATATACATATATATAATGCGCAGTATTGTTTTACATATATATGTACATAAGATCTACATGCGTATGCATATGTAACATTTTCATAAATTATACTTTCTCATTCGAGTAACAAAATCCGCATTGAGAGGAGTTCTTAGGGAAAGCTGGCCCAAGAGGACTTATGTTTGTCGCACAAGATCTTTTGGGAAATAGTCTCAAACATATATATATATATGATATCTACATCTTTCCTTGTCTTCATTTTTTCAATTTACGTATTATCTTTGGCACTTTCAATAAAACGTGTGTTCAATCCATGGGAGGCGAAGCGATAAACTCGGTCAGAAGACAGGACGAAAAGGAAGACGTACAGATAATCATGAAAGAAAGTCGACGTAGATGAACCGTACAGAACTAGACAAGTTTCAATATTTTGGATTCAATAGATCTTCACATCGATGATATAACAGAAGAGTTAACGTTGATAATTCAAAAAATAAATATTGAATGAGTGATTCTTACAATGACATCAAATTAATTGCAAAAAATGCAAAGAAATTGCAGCAGTGCGGTGTATATATAGAAAATATGAAGTCATATGTATGAAATATCATCTGTATAAGTCTTTATAGTACGTGATTCTTGATCCTGCAACGAATTATTGTTTTGGTTTATGTTATGTGTATATATATTTGTTCCGCAAAAGTATTTGAAATTTTACTCTCGTCGTAGTTTTTTCATTCGGTTCACAAACAGGCACTGGCTCTTACTGGGGAGCTTCGTGATGTACTCGGTACTTTGTAGAATTTTCAAATTTTAGAAAAAAAAGTATTCTTCAAAGAGTGTCTTGTGTGACGTTCCGATCGGATTGTAAAGTATGGTTATAAAATTGTTATCTAAAAGAATAACAGACGTTGATTTTTGGACCGATGCAGAAGACAACGCGGACAAGGTCTTATGTTTTCCCTCGTCAAGTCTCTCGGGAAATTGTCGAATCGAAGAACGATTAGTCTCGGGACGCGTACGACTCGGTCCAGTTTATATACACGCGTAATTCAAAAATATTTATCGCGAAAGGAACTTTGGAGGAAAGTGTGTCATCTGCTTGTTGGTTTTTTGTCCGCAACCCGAATTCGAGTGTACAAACCGCACGCGTGCACATGTTTCGGCAGCTCTCTCGGGTGTACAACCGTGATGATTTTTTGAAAACGTAAGTCGAGTTACTCGTTCGAATTTGTAGCGATAGCGGATTCACCCGTGTGCGCCGATCGACCGAGGGAGCCGAGAGCAGGTTGTCGTTGCAAGAGGCCAGAGCGAGTTTCGGTACGGGAGGTGCGGGTGGAGGAAGAACGTTCGGCCAGAGACGGCAGCCGATCTTGGTCAGTCTTGCTAAGTGGGCCAGGGTGGCTGGCCACCGGGGCCCGGCGCGGGTCACGTGATCTGCCGGCGTCGGAACTGCTGCTGCTGGCCCGGGGCCGGGCTGCCGATGTGGAAGTGGTGGGCGTAGGGGTTGCCGGGCGAGCCGGCCCCGAGCAGGGCCTGCGGCTCGGCGTGCCTGGGCCCGTACTTGGCCGGGGGCGGCGAGGCCATCCCCGGAGGCGCCTTCAGCGCCGCGGTCGGGCTCTGGGATATCGACTCGAGCACGTGGCGGGGCATCCCCGGCGAGGCGGCCGCGTCCTGCAGCCCGTCGACCCGCGCGGCGCTGCTCACCCGCTGGACGCAGACGGGGGCGCTGGCCCCGGACAGGCTGCCCCGGCTGCGGCCCGTCCCCGGCGTCGGGCCCGTCGGCTCCGGCCCCCACGAGCCGCTCGCCAGCTCCCAGCTGCGCAGCAGCCGCGTCACATGCTCGCTCCGCGAGCCCGGCCCCTCCGAGCTCTCGTCGTAGTCCGGCCCCTGAAACACCATAAAGCCTCCGGTCACTATACGCCACCACCAATCCCTTTCGTCCTCGATCCATCAATCGCTCCAACGAGGCCAACCATTACATTAACATTTTCTCATTACGTTAGCATCATGTATCCAATCCTATTATTATGCGGACGAGCGCGTTGAAAACGTTTCCCTAACGTATCTTGAATTAATGAAAAACTTCTTATAAATGTTTCTCATGCGTTATCAAAATGTTATTTCCACGTTGTTATTTTTATAATTCACTGAAATTAATTCTTCTGCTTGGAACACGATACTAACGTGACAAAAATGTTTTTGTGACGATCAAAGATACGTTCGGAAAACATTCGTGACACGTTTCAATACCCAAATTCCAGGAATTTTCGTTAGCACGTCTGATTCGGACCACAATTACAATGTGCCTCATCATCTTCGTTGTACCCTAACATTAATTTTGAACAGGTGATTCTCGAAATATTGTGTGATTCCCATTTTGCTCGCCAATTGAACGATGTTTCGTAAACGTTGAACGAAGAAATTTTCAAAGTTCAATTATCCAATATTTTCTGCAATCGTATAGTATCGAGAAGTAATAATTCTTGTTTGTTTCTGTGAGTCGTTGGATAGCAGTGCCTTTGAGGACTAGTCAAAGCCATTTCGACACCTTAAATCCTTACTGGAATTCTTCTGATTCTAAAATATAAATTCATTCGTTTTGAAATAAAAGCTCATTCCGATTCTGTAGACTGAGCTGTTTGAGTGATTCGGGCTCCGACTTGCTGACAAAGTCAATTTCAATATTTAAGAATTTTCACAGCCAATATTTTGGAAACAATAATTTGTCAATTCTCGAGCTAACGTTATGCAGAAGCTAAAGTCCAAGCTACTCGTTCTATATTCTACGGAGCGAACCGCACAGTTAACAGCCTCAGGCAAAACACCGTATTTCACGATGACAACATATATATATATATATTTAGGGGTTATAGCGCGCGTCGATGGTTTGCATAATACATTCGATGTTACGATGCTGCCGTAAATGGGGATGTAAAATGGAAGGGTATATATATGATACGAGTTGATGCGTCTATACGTAAGCCGAGTTTGTCCCGTACAAGTGTGTGTCACGTGCGACAATTGAATAGTTGTTTCACGCGAAATGCAAGAAAGACATCCGAGTTTCCCTTTGATCGAGTTACCGAGAGCTCGGTATCCATTTTATAAAATAACAATCGACTGTGCAAACTGCCATTTACGCGCGAGTCATGAAAAATCTCGACATTACGATCAATCAATCCGCACGATGAATCGAGCGATAGCCTCATTGTGTATACGTTGAATCGTAAGGGAACAAAAGACGATCGAAGGAGATATGCAACATGCAGTTGGGTCACTCGTTATCTCGTTACTCATCGAACATCGAGTCAAACCCTCACGCGTGTATCATGCACAAACTGCGACGAACTTATTAATTTCCACGTGCACAAAGACGAGCGTCTAGTTTCTGAGCAATATGACTTGTCGTCGCCACGGACGAGCACGTCATCCGAACTCGCAAAGTTTGTCTTATATGCGTAAGTATACAGGCAACAGGATGAAGATGCAACTTACGCTCTCGATTTTCTCGTCGAGCATTTTGAAGAAGTCAAGCTGGCTGGTCGATATCTCTCTGGAAGAAAGGAAAAAAGAATCGTTAAAATTTTTGATTGTCATCGGGTTCACCATATCCTTATTATTTATATACGATTGAATTTTCACTCGTCGCATATTTATCGGACACGACTCATTGGTCCGTCCTCATTGTTTTTTCTCTCTGTCTGTATGATATAAATCGAAACGGCTACCGAAGAAAATGGGGTATATTCAGGAATCTCTCGGTTCAGAACTTAAGAAATTTACTAACTAGAGGAGACGTTGTCAACTTCGGGCCACCAATCATGATGTTTACGGAATGCTTCTTGGGTACCTCAATAGCCCCAAATATACAACCATTTGATTGGTTCTACACATGGCAATTATTAAGGTACCAAAAAAGAATTTCTGAGTTTCGTCATGATTGCAAATCACCTAAAGTTGACAACGTCTCCAAGTAACCTCGAGATATCATTCACAATTATTGTCATATAATGGTCCAATACATGGAGTTAGATTTTGCAAGTTTTGAAAATAGTGCCGCTATCGAATATGTCTCAAATTTAGCTTTATTCAACCATTGGTAGCTGAGTTAGGAATTCATTGGGAACCGTCAATTCAATGCGCTCGGCTCGGTACAGTTTATATTCTTGCTGCGCGATGTCTGACTATACCCGGTAGTTTTCTACTTCTAACTCGTCCGTACGGGCCGACACTCATGGAACAGGCTCGTTCGCGGGTCATGTGACCCCATTGTCGTACTCGCAGCTATCCAATTTTCGATCTTGCATCTACATTGATTGTATCGGGATACATTTTTACTCATTCAACTCTTAGGGTAAATCAGCTGTCCAGATAAAGTATATACTCGCGTCGATATACTAGCTAAAGCTAATTTTGCTGAGAAAGTGAGTGGTAAGGATACTATTCGGTGCGCAAAAAAGTTCGGTTCTTATAAAGTAAAAAGTAAACGTACGCTTGTTTCTTCTCGTATCTTTTCATTATGATATATATTTTTCCGAATGACGTATGCATGCTTTCTATCAAACCATGTTCCCGTCTCATTGGATCGTGGAACACAGGTCCCCTTTATTCTTTTCAAATATAGAATAGCTCTACTGTCGCCGAGGCCTCTAATCTACTTTACTTTTCGATCTCCCGGAATAAATTGTAATAGAGAAATTGGCATATATTCCATTGGGAAGATTCCGCAGGAGGCACGCAGTCCAAGGAAACGCAAGCACAAAGTTTCCAGCAAATAAAGGCAAAAAACTAGTATAGCCGGACTCGTGCGTACGTGAGAGAATTCTCGTGTGTATAGGAAATTTTTCGCTCGGTATGCAAGAGCAGTTTCATTCGAACATTTTACAGTGCCATTCTTGCTGTGTTTGCCCATCGAACATTTCGTGCGAACGTGTGTTTCATGAATTCTTCCCGAGGCTTTGTTCGTTTGGAGTAAACTAAAGTTTGGTTGGTTAATCGACAGTGTTACCGCTTCCAAATATACTTACAAGGCTTTTTCCACTTCGAAAACGTTCTGCTTTGGATGAAAAACAAAAAAAAATGCCGACGAGATTTTTAAAAGCACATTTTCTGTCGAGTTTACGCCGGACTACGTATCTCAATAATTTTCAATGAAATATCATAATGGATTCAAATCAGTCTCGCGCAATCACAGATCGTATATCAGATGTGAGAAATAAGTTTTGGACAAAAAAGTGGGGGCGGGCTTTGCCGAGATTCCTAAAACCGCCACCACACCGAATGGGTGCAAATGAAAAAAATTGAGAGGCTCATTCGGAGTATATAGCACACTAGGCTGCTCACGTACACAAGGTATATATATGCGCGGGTCGGCGAACGATGAGATTTGGAGGGCTCAAAGAGAGGGGAGCCGTTCGAGTGGTAGGAATCGATATAGAGGCAAGCCTCTGAGAGAGCCGCTGGCGGAGCGTGAAACGAGCGGATCGACGTATATACGTATATACCGTCTCTTCTTTTTCGTCGCCGGGGAACAGACGTGCGCTCGAAAGATGTGCCCGTTGACCCGGCCTTGGATTCCCTTCGAGATTTTCATCTCATATATACACGAGGGCCGGGTCAATGGTTCGGTTGTCATAAAACCTGCAGCTAAACTAACGTCTGTCTGGAGTTACTACATCTCTATCGGGGAGACATATGTGAAATTCTACAAAACTTTTACTGGCATGTTTCATTGTTATTCCATGATTTTTATCAAGTTTACACAATTGGACTTGGTACTGAAAATGATGAAGTACCTCTGTTAATCATTTTCATGCAACATCATGTACCGCAAGTAAAAACTCATAATCTCGACGGCATTTTTACTGATTCGCGTTGCGTCCTACGACATTTTTTTAGTATCATGAGGGGCCTCTATAGAAACACTCATCAGAAATCCTGGAAAAATTTTTTTCAGAAAATTCACCAATAACACAAATAAGCTAATTTGTTCATTATATATCTGCAACTAAGTACTTTGAACAAAAAATTGGAATCTTCAGTTTTCACGATATATCTACAAGAAAAAGATTCCGATTTCTTAGAGTTCACAATCCGGAAAATATAGGTTTTCAAAAAACGAATCGAATCTCTTTGAGTCCACAAGAATTGGATAAATGTAAGGAAACAAAAACGCTCTGAATATTATCCTTATAATTTTAAAGAAAACTGCTAAAATTTCAATTATTCAAATGACAACTAACTTTTTCCTCGTATTAAAATTATTTTTTTGTTTTCTCCAGTTTACTTCAAGATGAATTTATTGAATTTTATCTGCTATAAGTCCGAAGTTGTGTGGAAGAATATCCTTTATATTCGATTGAATATGAGGGATACTAACGAGCGCCATACATAATTAGTTAGATTGTTCCCTTGAGGGGGACGCGCAGCGAGGGAGGAGGCAACAACGCGCAACAACTCACGTCTGTTGCAAGAGAGGTCCACCACCGGGTGGCACCGGCTTCTTCTTGGTCTGTGACTTGTCGAGTGGGCTGCTCTGCTCCTCATTCCTGTTCACCTCGGTCTCGTTGTTGTTCGTCTTGTTGGCATTGTTGTTGCCGTTTCCGTTCTTCTGCTCGATCGACGTGGAGCCTGCAACCAAACGAGCCGTTTTGTCAATCACCAAGTCTCGGGCGATTCGAAATTCGCGTTGCGCAGTTGCGAGCCGAGATCGGGTCACTTGCGCGTGCTTATACGAATTAGAATTATGCTGTAAAGTTGAAAAGTAATTTTGCTAATCGGATTTAAATCGTCCAGAAGACAAAGCCCGTACATGGGCAATTTTAGTTCGAATTAACTCCATCCGGCATTCCTACATATATCAAATATGCCCAATGGAGACGCTTGCCGCGCAACGCTAATTACTCGCTCGCCGTGGGAGGAATTTTCTTTGAAAAATTACACGTGGAACGTGAATCAGATAGCCGCTTCTTCAACTCATACTCGATTGGAATTCTGCCGCTTAAGGAAGATACGGCCGAGCGAAAGCTCTGGTGGCCCTGTCCCACGAGCGCGTTTCCGTAAACACAGCAAGCTTGGGGTCAGGAGGGGGGGGGGGGGAGAAATAAAAAATACGACCTCGCTCTGGAAGTTCCTGCTTTCTATGAGAAACCTCACGAGCCAATGGCGATTTTTTATCACGTTTCGTTCTAAATTTTGAATCGTGCGTTTTTCCTTTGTTTAAATACATAGCGTGCTCAACACGGCTTGTTAATCCAGTTGTACTCTGAATTTTAAAAACCTTCATATCCACTCGTGTGACGTGTGTAAGCTTATCAAAATCATATTTTATTTGAGGAAGCTGTTTTGAATCGGGTCCGAGAGTCTATATTCATTGTCTGTTCGGGATAGCGAGGCGCAAATGATGCTAGGCGCGAAATAAATATTCGGATTAGTGTTGGGGAAAAAACGGTCCGTGCCGAACGCAGTCGGGCCCAGATTAACAATCATTCGAGAATGCGCGCCATAAGCGAGAGGCTCGACCGGAGCGGGAGGCAATAAATCGATTTGCGTGCGGATTAAGCCGGTCGGCCCAGATGTAAGCGTTAGGGCCTACCGGCCGGCCGAGTGCGCGTCGTGCCTTATTGTTTGTACGCTCCGTATCTAATCCGGACTAACTAGTAATATGGGTCAGTGGGCCGAAGGTCTGCGAGATTGCTTTGCTGAGTAAATAGTATACCGTATGGATAAGTGTTGTATTGTCATGAATGTTTGAATGCGAGACGATGAGCGCAGTTAACAGAAATAGGCATACTCGAATTCGTGAACGCGGCACAAATACACGTAGCCATTGATTATTTTAAACACAACGGAAAATGCAATATAAGTTTGGCGGAATAGAGATACATACACACACACATGTTCGATTAAATATAATGAGGAACCGTCGAACTCCCGCCCTTAGCGCATAGACGCCCGGAACTCCGTCCTTACGTGCCCGGACGCCGCAAGGGCGCTCCGGGGCCGTGAGCCACTCCAGATTGGGAAGTTCGCGATTACGCGATCTCTCTGAGGCTGTTTCGACTTCGAGCGAGAGAGGCCCCGCCCTCAATCGAGAGGGTCACTACAGATAGGGGAGGCCGCAAGGCCGAACCGAGGCTGTCAGGCTGGGGGACGAGAGCAAAGGTGGCGCGGAGGGGGACAGAGGGCCGTACGCAGGGGGTAGGGCCCGAGGAACTCTCCCTCCACCCCCGCAAAGAGAGCGGGGGGAGGCGGCGCAGGGCGGAAGAGGGCGAGAAGAGCTGCCTCAGAGAAAAAATTTGATACTCACTCGTTCTTGAGCCTTTGATGGGCGAACATCCGCAGTAACTATTTCGAGCGTGCCAATTTCTCTGCGCGGTACTTTAATATTTAGATCTTGAATCCAACTTGTTTCCTTTAGAATTACGCAATAGATTTACGTACAATTTAGATAATAGCTACACTTTATTTGAGTAGTTTTTAGATATAATTAATAATAAACACGCGCAGAAATCTTCAATAAAATACACTTCAATGCAATTACTCGATTTTTAACCCGTCCTCATCCTCAACATTGTCCGATCCGGAACTTTCGAGCGTAAAAAACATGTTTCATTCGCATTTCACCGCGAGTACGAGCCAACATCGATACTCTTTCAATTGCCAACGGTGTATTTTCATTGTGAGTCAACTGCTGCACGGCTTTTCGCAGTATATTGCTGCAGGTATCTTCGGTATACGGCCGCACTGAGTTGCGATTGATCGGCTCGACAGAACCAGCCGATCTTCGGTTGGAGGGACGAATCAAACACGGTGGACTGCTGCGGCTGCCGGCCAATTGAACAATGTTGCCCTCGCACAGTGCAACTGTTGCGCGGCGGAAAGGAAGCGAGACTATTGTTAGGAATTATTTCAACTGACTTTTATTGAATTCAACGAAGACGCAGTTGGAGTTGATTTTGCTTTTTTTCTTCGGCAGCGTAAATAAAATCGAAATGAAGCTTTTCCCAAGTAAGATCAGACGTCGAGGGCAATTTCATCACATCATACGACCGATGGAAACTCTTGGCGTTCGATAGAACATACAACTTGAACTTTAAGAATATTGACTCAACGGTACATCAATTCATTAACTGTAGCTTAGCGATGCAACTTTTTTTCCCATATAATTTTCAAGCCCTGAACCCCGTTATTGGAGCTTTCAACTCTATCGCTCGGTTTGAACGTCGACGAGAAAATGTTCGTTTCACTATAATTACATGTATAAACTCAATAAATTATTCCCTCTCCATTGTGTGATCCAATAGTATAACAGGGACGAAAAGTGAGATTCTACACAGCAGGATGTTTTCGAAATTAACCCGCGACTCACGAAGTGTTACACGCCAGATGAATTGTCATAATTGGAAAGGGGAGAAAAAAAAGTGCACGACGCATATGAGCTGGAGTGGGGCTAAATGTATACACGCACGCGCGACATCGATCTTGGTCCAAAGATAATGGCTCGGGCGAAACTGTGAAAGGTAGGCTCTCCGGGAATGGAGGGCACGTGCAGAGTCGGGAAGAAAAACCGATAGCCGCTGGCCTCCTCGACCTTATTGTGCGCGCGCGACAATAATGGAGGTAAAGAGAGCATCACTGCCTAAGCGAGAACAACGACTGGCTGACACGGCTTCTCGCTGCTCGTGCGATCGAATATACGCATCCAATATACGACGGTGTCAAACGTGCTCGCGTCAAACTCGACGCGGTCGCGGGACTCGTTGAAAAATCTCATCAAGAGCCTTCCCTGGGAAATTCGAGCGCGTTTCGCAAATAACCGGCCACCCCCAAGGTCGCGCGCCCCACGACATAATATAGTACCCGTTCGTCGTTCATCGATGCATGTTGAACTCGACGAGCGCACAAACATCCATCCGAAGAGCTAAATTAGAATAGCGCATATACTGTTTACAGTGCATTTGCTAACGTCAAAGCTCCGTATTTTGCGCGAGCTCGATGATCAATCAGCAGCCGGAGATTGATATACGACACCTCAAGAGGGCCCCGCTCATGCCAACGGCCGGTAACACACAAGCTATAAATAATGAACAATATTGCCTGAAGCAACATGAATAATCGAGCTTCGAACTGGGGAAAAAAAAGTATTAAGCCCACAATTCAGCTGTAAGCTGTGAAATACAACAATATCGCCCAAATAACACGAATAATCGATGCGATCGGAAAAATATTGTCATGTTTTATTATTACAAACAATGCGCATTGTCAAGACTCGGCATCAATTCTCGTCAGTTGTTGTTACAAACTGCATATCTGCGTATGGACATAGCATGCATGATATCAGCGATGACCAGTTAATTTATCTTCGGAAAACCAAACCGCTGACGAGCGAGATCAAGTGTATATAACAAAAACTACCCCCGAAAAATTGCAGTGACCCAAATTCCGAGTGTCAGTTCCGGAGCACTAAGCAGTTAACAAGTCGCGCCTATTACAACGTCATCTGCAAAAGACGCGCGCGCTAATCGTCCATGCCTATCAAGTTGGCTCGGTTGAAAGAAAAAAAGGAAAGAAGAACAGGAAAAAAGAAAAGAAGAACAGCGGGACTCGTCAGCGATTATGCGCATCCGTAACGAGGTGTGGCGGCGCCGCGCTTATTATCGCCGCGAGCCGCGCGTGGCGGTGCTAACTTTTCCTCGCAGCTGTGTGTGTGTGTGTGTGTGTGTGTGTGTGTGTGTGTGTGTGTGTGTGTGTGTGTGTGTGTGTGTGTGTGTGTGTGTGTGTGTGTGTGTGTGTGTGTGTGTGTGTGTGTGTGTGTGTGTGTGTGTGTGTGTGTGTGTGTGTGTGTGTGTGTGTGTGTGTGTGTGTGTGTGTGTGTGTGTGTACCCCGGGAAAAACGTGCAGTGCGCCGCGTTGAAACAGCAACCCCGACCTTCTTTGCAACTTGTCGGGCAGGTTTTTTTTAGGATCCTCGGTAGCTCCACCGTGCCACTCGAGATCCACCGAGTCTCTCCTCCGCCGCCCTCTCGCTTCATTTATTCAACGCGGGGACGTTTGTAATTTCGCCGTCGATAATCCCCCTCCCCCCGAGTTTTATTTTCACGACCGTCGACGTCGTCGTATATCCTATTGGTTACTCACCACGCGAATGAATATATGACAAACAATTGATAAAAAAGCAGATGTATATAATTTGGAGAATTGCGTCGGATCGAATGCCGTCATAATACGTTCTGCGCGTGCTTTAAATGTTTTTAAATATTGGAAAAGTCATTTGGAAACGCTACAGCGACAGCCGCGCATCAATCGATAAGATGAATACCCGAGAGCGGGACTGTTGCAACATTTCCAAAACGAAAAGTCGGGATAGCGTTGGAAGGAAGGTTGAAAAAAAAACAAATATTTATCAGTGTATCCGAGAGTCTCCCGCAAACGAGATTCTGTGTATACGTGTATCGATATCGACCCGTTCGCGCAAGTTCACCATCTGCGGATTATTTTTAGCGGAAGGAGGCGGGGACAAAAAATTGAGAACGGGAACAAGCGGGCAATGTGCACGAGAGAGGGCAAGGGCCCACTTCTGCGATTGATCCACGATCTCGGCCGCTGAACTTTAACCTGAGTGTGCAAGGAGAAGAGCGTATATATATGTGTATATACTGCACCGGACGGGTCGCGCACGTCAAAGAGGCGCAGAGAGTCGAGGACTTTCGCCGTTCGAAGGAAAGCCCTACCGGCTTGACACAACGAGCCACTCATCTTTCTCTCGGCTCTTTTGAGCAAATCTTTCCCGATGTATATGCGCCGCGCCGCGGCGCGTCAATTACGTTTTCCCCGAGAGATCAACCCTCTCCCCCTCTCACCCGAGTCGGATAATGCGGCACGTATCGCGGCTCCGCACTATTGGCTTTGACGATGCGACGATCCAGAGATGCGCTGGAGTGGCTCGTTGTCGCGCCTCCGATACGAGTCGCGTTGAAAAATTGCTCGACTGCGCGCGCGGGCTCTTATCTCAGCTGAGTTCGCGACGGCTCTACATAAATTTAGCAGCCTGCATAGTGAGTAGATATGCGGCGAGCTAGAGCCATTCATTCACATCAGCGTCGCTCCGAATGCGCGGTAGAATTAATGAACTCGATTTGGCGATGGGAACGATGAAAATAAAGGGCTGCAGGCATCCTCGTCGTGGCGATTCGCTCGCTCCGCGCTTTTACGATTTTTTTTTTTTTATTATTCAAGCATTTGAAACCTCTTATGGTCACCTCTCTACGGTGATTCAGAGTGTTCAGTTTCTTCAGCAGGTCAATTCTTTTTCCTTCGTAGAGTTCACATTGCCATATGACGTGGTTGAGATTTTCATTATACTGCCCACATTTACAGAGTGGATCATTGACTATTTTGACTCGGAAAAGAGATTCGGCTAAGCTGTAGTGATCGGCTCTGCTTCTGTTGATTGAGACGATTAAATCTCTTGGTAGATTTTTCCCTGTAAACCAGGGTTTTCTCTTCGGATTGAGAAAGTTTTGAAAAAAATGTTTCCCTTTCTGAATGCCTTGTTCAGCTATGATTCTTTGGGTTGTTGCCCATGTGGATTTTTGGAAGGATTCGTACAGATCAGTAAATGGAGTGGGTAGCGTATTCTCGGCTAGATTGCGTGTAGCAGATTTAGCTAATTCGTCAGCTTTCTGATTTCCGGCTATGCCAGTGTGCGCAGGTATCCAATAGAATTTTAAATAATTATTATCATCCGTTTGTTGCTTTGTGTATTGTATATATTTGTTTTTAACTTCATAGATGTATGGATTGGTTTTTACACTTTTTCTAGCCGATTTTAGGGATTGAAGAGCGCTTAGAGTCGGAGAAAATGAGAAAGCTGCGATTACAGTTTTGTAGGGCTAGATCAAGCTTGCCAGCGAGTGCTGCGAATTCCGCTGTGAAGACTGATGCGATTTTATCAAGCGTACGAGTGTGTTGATCGTTGAGTTTATCGCAGTAAACCGCTGAGCCCACTCTATCTAACCCCTTTATTTTGCTACCACTTTTACGATTTCAAGTGCGATTACCTCAAAGGATACACACTAATTTCGGGTGATCGCGCATAGTTGGCCGCCTCGTTGCCCAAAATTCGTCGAGGCAACAGCGCATATTGCCTTATTTGAAAATTTGAATTTTCAATTCAATTTCAGTGAAAGCTACATTATGGGCTCGATCGTGTGGCCGGCGAGGCAATTTCCCTTTTATTGGGTAAATAAAAGTCTTGTTTCACGGTGAGCCGAGGCTTTTCACGTTAAAGACTATCAAATGGGATATCCATCTATGGTACAGTCACAATATTCAATGGAGATGGAAACTTTTTCATTTTTACTTTTTTATATTTTTTTTTATTTTTAATTTTATTATGTTTTTATTTTCATTTTTTGGAGATGGCAAATGAACTCGATTTGACGCAGCCTCTGCGTCACAGCTGATTCGAGACACACTCAATGCGTTCCCCCAAAGAAACGCTGGTAAAACGCTACTTGGATTTTAAATGGAAATATATCCTCATATAAAAATACGATGTAAGGGTAATAGGCAAGTGAGATATGGAATCATATTTATAACGTTCGACACATTGGCAGGGGCTTTATCGCCGCTCCGATTCGATTCTCACGGACGTTTTCACTGTAGTGCGCGTCTCCGCGACAAAACTACAAACACCGAAGCAACGGATTTCTTTACGGCAGTGCAAAGCAATGACAGAAACTTTCATTGCGCTTTCGCGCCTCGTATAACGTGATTTTGTAATCGGCGAGAGGCGCTTTATTTACACCGAGGCACGCGCGATAGTTTTTGCCCGAGCCAAATATAGCCTTGTTTTGCAAATCGCGCCGCGTCAATTTGAATTTAGAAACGAGGGGAAGAGGCGGCAGGCAAGTCGGAACGCAAACAACTGATTAGGCCTGGTCACACGGATAAACACATGATGCGCAATGCGCTCGCGAAATATATATCCTACTCAAAGCGACAGTGTGTCAAATGTGTTTTGAAGAGCCGAGACGCGATAAGAATACTGCGCGCACTTTCGAATGGCCAATCGGCGATGATACGCGAAGGGGTTCAAACGTTCATGACATTATTATTCGTCTACGCGAAATTTTTGCAACGGGATAAAATTCGAAATTTCACATTGTTATCCGTTGCAATCGACGTTTTTCTAATTCATCTCTGATGCACGAGAGAATGATTTTCTTCATGAGTATGAATGCACAAGGAAGTTTCTTCCTTCAAACTCACTTTCAAGTTAGATTGATGAATTTATCATCATTGCCATGCATGACTATGACGCGTTATCCTTCATATACTCTACATCCTGAACAAGCCATTTCCATCGAAACAACGAAACCGACAAGACTCGAAATCAATCCTCTACATTTCAGTGCAACGACAATTTTTTACGGATGTACATGCGCGGAGTGAAAAAAGCGATGAAAATTAGAGTGAAAAGTGCCCGAGGTCAAGGCCACTCGGGACACCAGCTGGCATACAGGAAAAATATTCAATTATTGCAGGTTCCCGCAGCTGTACCCGCGAAGAGTACCGCAATTCGACGTTTTCAGACCAGAGCTATTCAGCTATTTGCCGCGAAGACTAAAATTGACCAGTAGTTCAAGTCGACCAAGTCAAAATCAATTTCGACGCAAAACAGGTGAACCAATGAAAACGCGTATATTCATTTTTGTGAAGTCTACTTTTCTCCAAGGGAAAATGTCGAAATATGCTACTCTTGGAGGGAAGTTTTAAGATCTGTTGGCCTTTCAGAAGACTCGTGCTGCTTTTCATGAGCACTGGCGATATGCGATACACAGTTCTATATATATATATATATCCTATAAAACTCCATCTTTCCCGTTGTTCCATCCATTTCTATTGTCCAACCTTGTAAAAACTAATCTAAATGACTGCCATTGTAACTGTATTTCTCATTTAAAATTTTCCCGTATACTTCTCGGAGAACACGAGTCAGTCTTTACACGCGCACACATGAATGTACATATACACGATCGCAACGAGAACCTATTCAACAGATATCAGCACTGGTGGCTTCATCTCAAATTGGAGTACGAGATGTGCTGTCAAAGAAAGTTGGAGCAACCCGCTGCAAGTTTGTCTTGCTCGAATTGTTTTGGCGTCTCCGGAGAGATTTCGAACTACTGCGAGTGACCGTCTTGAGAAACTTTGTATTGACATTGCTGAATTTGTTACTCCAACTGGGTAATGTGCTGCGGTGAGATCAAACGAGTTATTTCCAATGTACAATTAAATACATATAGACACGCCGATAGCGCCGAATAACTATATTAAATCGAATTATGTCTTTGTTTCTCTGTTTACAGCATGAATCAAATCTATACAACACCAGATGTATCGTATTGACCAATTGTATGAACGAGTTCCTAGAGAGAGAGAGAGAGAGAGAGAGAGAGAGAGAGATATGAGAAGGGTTGGGCTTTACCGCACACGATTCCATTAGTCGTAGCGCAGTTGCGAGCTCGCAATATCTCGGCTGATCTTTAGCGCCGCTTCTCTCGAGGTTGCGCGACGAGGCCGAAGGGCACGTGTAGCCTCTGGGGTGGATGGGAAATATCTGCAACGGTTCTTACAAAGTACAGCGTTTTCCTGGAACTGAGCTTGAAGTACGAAATATTTCACGATAAGAGCTCTTGAGTGTTAACAGATAAGTAT